>PVJH01016463.1:15284-50420 GCA_004026705.1 Nesogale talazaci
TAGCCATAGCAAGAGAACTTCAACCTCTAGATACACCAGGCTTCTTTTCTAGGGACATCCACTCATTATCTCTTCTCGCTGTCTATTTTTATCCTCATGAAACATATTCCTGTTAAATGAATTAATTCCAAATACTTTTCTTAAAATACATTTTCCAAATACCTTATATTTACAACCCCCTAGCCTATTCAGACAGTCTCATTATTACTAATTCTATGTTCAATATTTTTCTCTATCTTGCCACCCCTTTCCCCACTTATCCATATATTTCCCCTTTTCTCCAATTCATCACCATATATGTTTTAGCTCCTACTATATCGCTTCTACATCATTACACCCAGTAACCAACGTGATACCTAGCAAGCAAGATATCACTTATAATTTTTCTATTATTGAGAAGAGACTGCAATAAGTCAAAGAAATCACACAAAAGATTGAGAAAAACAAATCCTAAAACCCCCAAATCACCCAAACCTACTGGAATATTCTGAAGACAAGGTGTTTGAACTACCAGAAATAGAATTCTGAAGAAACATATTTAGTTCCTTTGCAGAGATGTTGGGAATATTCATGAAAATGAAAAGTTGAAAAACTAAAGTCCTTAAACCAAAAGGAATTCCACAGATAAGCGAGATGACAGAATTGAACAACACAGTAAAAAACTTGATTAATAAAATTGGAGAAAATGAAAAACAAATGACTGAGCTGAGTGACAATCACTCTGGCTACTATTGATGAGAAAAATTATCAACAACACCACCACCAACAAATAGTTGAGGAATCATAAGAAAGTCTGAGAATAATGTGGAACATGAACAAATGAAACATCCTTCATCTCATTAAGATCCCAAAATAAAAAGAAAGAAAAAACAGAAGAGAAAGTTATATGAGAATTATGGCAGAAAATCCCCCACATGTTAAAGGAAGAGAAAATAACTATTTAAGAAATTGAGAGAATCCCAAACAGAATTGGAACCTACCCCCACCCTGGGCCCACAAAATCAAGACATACTTTAGACAAACTCTCCAATTTTAAGAAAAAATGTTGGGATTATGAAGCAAGCTAGAGAAAAAAAAACAATTAACTTAAAAATGATGTAGCTTGGTCAAGTGAAATGTAACTGAGAGGAATTATTGAAGCCCAAATGAAGGCTGAATATAATAGTGAGGCAACAGCAAAGTAAAAGGAAATCAAGGAAAGAACTAGGAGGGAAAGGACATTTAGAGAGGTCTAAATGGAGGCGTTTACATATGCACATATATTCATATATGACAATGGGGAAATAAATTGATGCACACATATATACAGGTTTTGTATTAAAGTAGCAAATGGACATTAGGCCTCTACTCAAGTATTCCCTCAACACAAGAACATTTTATTCAATTAACCAAGAATTGCATGATGCTCACCTTCCTGACAATATTGCTGAAGAAAAAGCAGGTGTGTAAGCAAATATGGTGAGGTAAGCTGATGGTGTATGGATATCAAAATATATAATATTTGGAATCTTAAAGTCTTGAGCTAAGCAAGAGGCCTTCTAGATCAGAAACACAAAGCACACATGGATGAAGCACATCAACTTGTGTGATCACGAATTGTTCATAGGATTTGGCATCTGGCATCAAAGAAACCAAAAAAAAAAATCATATCATTGTGAATGAGGGGGTGTTCAGTTACTTTTAGGTTTGCTGAAACCTGCTCATTTGGGATGACTCTCTCGGCACTTGCAGTGCTGGTGACATTGCTTTCGGCCACACACAAGCCACCACTGTAGATAATTGCCAAAATAAGTGGTGGATAGCAATAGCTTAAAATGTAATACATTCTCATTTGATCTCCCTTTGGACTCATCTTTATGTTATTTCAGTTTTTAATATTTCTTTCTTTTTCATTGAGGTTTTATTACATTGAGTTGTTGTTGTTTTCTGGCTGCTGCTGTTTGTGTTCTTCCTGCTTGTGTTCTATATTATTTTTCTAAATACAATATCCAAGAAAGTTTAATCTATAGCAGCTATTTTCAACCTGTGGGTCGTGACACTTTTGGGGATCTAGTGACCCTTTCCAAGGGTCACCAGATACATAGCAGTAGCATAATGACAGCTATGAGCTAACAATGAAAATAATTTTTTGATTGGGGGGGGGGTCACCACAACATAAGGCATTAGGAAGGTTGAGAACCACCAATCTTGAGAGACAGTTACTGAAATGATAATTGCCTATAAACATGCCAGAAGAAAAAATAATAGGAAGAAAATGGTCTGATATTGATTGTGATGATAGAACATATTTTTCAAATTCAAAGGAGCTATTAAGTGGTGTGATATGGAAAGTATTGTCAGTAAAACTATTTTAAAAAATGTTATCCCATTTTTATTTATTTATATTTATTTCATTGGCTAAATACATTGTACAAAATCTCTTTAAAGTGTTGAAATGCAAGCATGTAACTTTGAGAACTAAGGTTCTTTTGACCCAAGCCATGGTATTTTCACTTATCTGATTTGCATATGAGTGCTCAAGGTTGTAATAAAGAAAACTTAAGAAGCAGGAATGTATTCGAGCTATGGTGCCAGTGAAGAATAGTGAATGAAACGTAGGCTGCCAAAAGAACCAAAAGATCTGGGAGAAGTCCTGAAAGTGTACCGTTCTTAGCGGTAAAGATGGCAAGACTTTGTGTCACATTCTTTGGATTTGTTTCCAGGAGAGACTAGTCACTGGAAAAGGACAGAATTCTTGAATTCTTGGCAACAGAGAAGGGGGAAAAATAATGAATCCCCCCGATGAAAGCCTTAGATGAGATGAGTTGACACAGAGACTCTGACAATGGTCTAAAACATAAGCACAATTGTGACAATATTACAGGACTAAGGATTGTTTCCTTTTGGTGCTTATATGCTTACTATGAGTTGGACGTGACTTGAAATTACTTGGCAAATCTTTAACCATGTTGGTTGCCTTACCTTTCTCCCCTAGATCCCCTGGTTTGATTTGAAAAATTAACACCTAAGCAACAGCCTATCGCTTAACCGTTGTACCATCAGGGCTCCTAGGATAGTAAAAGTGGACAAATGCTAAGTATATTACACAAGATGCTACTTTTGATCTCTGGAGATTAACTTGAAAAGTTTTATACTCATGAAGGAAAAGATTTTAGATTCCATAGAAAACTTTACCCCTAATGATACACACTTGAGAACCATGGGTTAAAATCACCTTAAAAAAGCATAAAAAACAAACAATGTTTTCTAGCTATTCATATTGAAAGACTAACTTAAAAAATATTCAAAGTCAAATAAGAAAGAAGAGCCCGCAAACAAGATTATGGACAACAAATAATTTGCGGAGAGAATGCAGTTCATGGATTTCATTAGATACCAGAAAGGCACAATTGCTTATCATCAGGGCCCACTGAGTCTGTTCTGACCCATAGTGAATCTATGCATAACAGAAATAAATAATGCCCAGTATAGTGCCATTTTCAAAATTGTTCCTATGTTTCAACCTATACTTTCCATTACAAAATGTGTAAATAGGATCACAAGGTAAATATTTCAATAAATATATGGACGAGGTACAAAACTCAGAGTAGTAGAAATGTGTCCTTGAATCAAGGAATATTCTAAACGGATTTTAATTGGTGTGTCTTTGTGTGATACTGAAAACATAAACTGCAAGCCCTGCAGCTGAACCCACCGGTCAGCTCCACCAGAGAAAGACCAGCCTTTCTGATGCCGGACGGAATTAGTCTCAGAAACTCAAGTCTTCCCAGTCTCCATAAACCATAGTGCACCCTGTGAGAAGTGCTGTGCACACTTCAACACTGTTTCACTTCCTCTGGGAAATGGGCGTGTTGGTCTAAACCCCGGACTTGGCCTGTACCCTGAGTAGGCTCCTGGGGGAGAACTGGGGAGAAACTGATCTATCCTATGTGAGGACATGGATAGTTAATCTCAAGTGCTTATCAGCAAATGCTCAATAAACCCACTGTTCCCACTTTGGCAAGAGAGAGGCATGATTGATCAGTTTTGTGCAATGGAGTGCCCAACCTCAATAGACAGCATGGACCCGCATGCCCAACAATGGTTTCAAGGACCTTTTGTTCCCTCATTCAGGAATACCTCCCCTGGCTGCTCATTGTCTATGAAGGTAAGGATCTTTCCAGGATGTCACCTACATCCTTAACTTTTCTCCCTTTACAGCAGACTCCTTTCCCCCTGCCTTTCTCTAACCCATTCAACTCGCATGACACAATTCCCTGGTACCTGAGTTCTAGAGACTGTCACGTCAGACAATAATTTGTGCTCTGGCTAGGTAGTAACTTCTTGTTACCTTAATGAGTGAAGATGGACTTGTTTGAGAATTGTTTCCAACATGTCAAGGACAGTGATGGGTTTTTTTTTGTTTGTTTGTTTTGTTCTGTGTGGGTGTTTGTAGAAACAATATAGATTACATGCAAATTCACAGACTACATGAGATCAAGGCATGTAGTCAGTGATAAGAAAGGACATCTAGAACTAGATTGTGAAGAATTGTGTAAATAGCAGAGGTTATGCACCACAACATTATCTACCATCCAAGTGATTAAGCTATTAAATTCTGAGTCTGCCATTTCTCTGTCTTCTCCTAAGTATATGCATTCATCTAGTGATAACTCAAATGATTTTGTGTACATTTAATCACATGTTCCATATCCCATTCATAATATAATATCTTGGATATTAAAATAATAAATAAGTAAATCAGGACTTGCCTACTGTGCCAGATAGATTGCTGTCCATAATATGATTGTCACTGTAAAATTTACTACCTCCTTTTATCTTTAAAGAAGACATGCTATTGCCTTTTGAAATCATTCACTGCATTACATTGAAGACTGTTATTTATCTTCTCACTTGCAGAGTAAATTAAGCCTTCAATCCATTGTTTCCTACTTAGCATGAAATCCAGCAGTTTAAATGTGTTTCTGCAAATCATTTTCAAATACACTGACAAGAAATAAAGATCAAATCTGGAGTATATGGATATTAAAAATACATATAAAATATATGTGATAATTAGTTACCAACATATGAAAAAATAGCTCATTAAAGAGCTGCTGGAAAATAAGCTACTCAGAAATATTTCACTTTAATAAATTGCAGATTTTTAAAATGTTTCCTCTCTCATTCTTTATTAATGGGCATATTTGCATTCAAATAGAGATCATTTGTTTTCAGGAATTCATCTGCTCCTGCTGTTTATTCTCCACCTACTATTTAATCCTCACTTTATAGCTCAGCCATCATTTGCAGTGAAAATGATTAGGATGTCACCAAAGTTTATGCCTTCAGGTAAGAAATATGGCACATTTTGAGTGCAGTCTAAATGGGAGTCTACTGTTTTAAATTCATTCAAATTGTTTAAAATTTTTCAAAAGTGCTCAGAAATGTAAAGGAAATAATGCACTGTTTTTTCCCACCTACTGTATGATCTACAGTTTTTCACAACTTGTCACCTGTTTTCTAGGAACTGTAATGATATATGATAGACATGGTAAAATAATTATCTTATATACCCACAAATTATAGAAAATTATATATTTATGAGATCAATATGTTTACAATGCTTCTGTATTGTACTATTTTATGAGTGAATCCTGGTTTACAGTATTTGGAATTAATATTTACTACAGAAGTATGTACATTAATCAGAGTAGCACTGTATATTATTGATCTAGCCAGTCTTCACATATTACATATTCATCAAAATGCAGGCTATTACATATCTTGTATCTGTTTTCAATGGCGACAGCCTCAGGGAGAGAAAATGTGACTACCACTGCATGTTGTACTTCCTCGTGGAAAGTTAGATGTTACAGAATTTTCCATCTCAAGTGGAAAAATTACTACCTAAAGACATTACAATATTAGAAATGTATGCTTGGTGCTATTATATAATACATTAGAAATTAATGAGTTAGCATTATATCAGAAGGAATTGGCATCCAAAATACTTTGAAATCCCGATAAAATGTAGGGTTTAGGAAAAAAATTAAAAAAAAAAAGAAGACCTTAAATATTTCTGCTAGCTTTAAGTAAAAGTCGTGTAAGATGGTAGAGGAATTAATATAGGTTATAGTAGGCAGGGTCAACTAAATGATAGCAGTCTACTTTTGCTTTTTATTATAAATGTGCGACCTTGGATGATGTAGTTATAAAAAACAACTTTGACACTTATCAAATGTTTGGTATTCAAATCCATCCAGAAGCACCTTGCTTGAGAGACCTGGACAACTCCTTCCAAAAATTCACTCATTGAAAACTATCGATCAGAGTTCAATTCTGCATGCATGTGTTCACATAGATGGTTATGAATGACATTAACATATTACCAAAATTCAAGATCAGGAAATAATAAGGGTCTAGTTACTCTCCTATTAATCCCTATTCTAGTTAATCTCTATATTCACACAGCTGTCAAATCTCCCTCTCATAACTTAAGTCTCAGTCACATGTTCCCTCAAATTCTCTCTCTGCGTGCCAGTCAGTTGATCTGCTCTTCAATTCTCATTCTAATAGTGGATGCTCTGTCCTATGCTCTCTCTGTCATTATCTCTGCTCTCAGCCTCCAGCACTTCAGACAGATATTTCAAATGTGCTTCACTGGTTACTTTTCTTCTTTGGTGGTTCCAAGAAATCGCTCTCTACACTTGTAAATGTCTTTTATACACAGAGTAGTGGCTTTGGTGGAGTTGCGCACTTTGTCTTTCAGTAAATCCTATCTCTAAGGAAACAAAGGGTAGTGATTTACACATTTTAGTAAGCTGGAGACTCATAACACTTCCCAACTTAATTATTGTTCATTAGTATAGAAGAGAATTCCCTCCAAAAGTTATAAGCATAGGTATAGAAACTAAACAGAGATTATGACTCTGAGGCACCAAATCAAGTAATTGACTACATCTCAGTTTTATTTCAGTTATTGCATGCTAACCTGTTGGTCTGTTTTGGAAGACTGGGATCATGATAGAGTACATATTTTTAAAGTATTGCTATGATCAATTATTTGAAGACCAAAGATTTTAAAAGTACCCAATGTACTACCAAAGGTTAAACAAAAAAGCACAGAGTGTGTTACAATAGCTTATTATGTGAAACAAAATTAAGAAAGACAGTGATTTACTGAGAGAATAGGCTTCTGAATAGTCATAAAATGAATGTTATACATTAATAAAGATATAACAGATTTGCATACTACAAAAATAATAAACACTAAGATAAAAATTTTAATGAAAAAAATAATTTATACTATATTTTACTTAATATTCAGATATGTCAGTTGTTTGAACTTACCAAGGACATTGGAGGATAAAAAATTGGTAGCCTGGTTCCATCAAGATTACGACTTAGGATAGTTTCACATATAATTGTAAAGTTGCTATGACTTGGAAGCACTCTATGACAATAAATGCTTTTGTCTTTGTATGAAATGCCTAGAAATATCATGAGTTGCATAAAAGCAAGCACATATAATAGCACATATTTTGGATATTTATTTCTAGAAAGGAATTTGCTTTAGGTAAATATAGACCACCGTGAAATAGGAAAGAATGCTGAGAAAGCTCTAGCTGACAGAGTTAGGTATCATTTCCTCCATAGTAAAGATGTGTGGGGAATTAATCAAAATAATTAACATTTAACAGAGTTGGAATCTGTAGTATGTTTAACTAAAGTTTCTACATCCTTAAGTTGGACATTTTTCATACAAAGATAACATTATTAGTAGGAATGCACTTGAAACATGGAAAAGACTAATTGTTCTTGGCAAAGGTATATGCTTCCGACAACTTCCATTATGCCTGTCTGCAAAAAATCTAAACTTCAAGAGGGAGGACACACTCACTGTTCAAAGAAAGTTTTATTTTCTGGAGTCAGACACTTAGGACAAATGATGAAAATTATATATTTTTAAGGTAAGAACATAGAATTCAAGAGGAAATGTTGATGTCTAATAGTTTATAACACTTTTTGTGATTGCACAAGTCATTTCTATTTTAGATACACACAAGTCACTGATATTATGTGCTATTATCTAGGGAATAATTACACATAATGCACTCAGCAAAGTTAAGGCATTGGAATCTGACAGGAATTATATAGAGTTTATTTTAAGCCAAGAGTGATGGTACTATACCACCATATTTTTTTCAGTTTCAAGAATTTATAACTTTAAAGTTGATTTCAAAAATAATTTCCATCAGAAAAGTTAATAATCATTTGACTTCAAGGGGGTGGTGGTCAGTCATTCCCCAAATGGCCTACTTTTCCAAAATGCTCGACTGCTTCACTATCTTCATTATCAACAACAGACCTCTCTCATATCCCAGAGTACCAAAAGGTACCCCTCCTGGGCCATCTTCATACTTGTTACTCTGATTGAGCCCCTCGTTGCAGACAATATCCCAAAGTGTCTTGTTACTTTTAGGGGTCATCTAGTCGGTTGCAATCCCAGGCGCAACAAAGCAAAGCACTGTCCATCCTATGCTATCCATACAATTGTTCATGTGTTCCAGGCCATTTTTGTAGCAACGGGGTCATGTCATCATATTGAGGGTCTTCCTCTTTTCTGGTGCCCCTTTAGCAAGTATCCTGTCCTTCTGAGGAGCATTCAAAGATTTAAGAAAAAGATTTATCATACTTTTCTCTAAGGACAATTTGGTTATTTCTTCCAAGACAGATTTTTTTGTTCTTTTGACAGTCTATGGCACATTACTTAGTTTTTTTTGCCAGCCCATAATTACTGCTCATCGGAATGTAAATGTTGGAAACAAAGAGGGAGAACTGGTCATTCTAAAATAGTGCCTGCCAATAGAACATTTGTTGGAGATCACATCATAGAATTTTGGAAGACCAATGACTTCTTTACTTCAGTCATATTTTTTAGATCATATTTTGCAGCGATAAACGTGGTCCTGGCCAGTTAGAATGTAGAAATCAAGCTGATGGTGGGAAATGACAATAAGATCTAATCCATAGGTCAAATAAAGGCCAGAGTATGAAAGACTGTGAAAATGAAGGCTGAGGAAAATGTAAGTAATTCCACAAAAGACAACATATGGACTTCAGTACACTCACCTTAATTTAGATACCATAAGACAAACAGACTGGATCCATCGAATGTTATTAACCAAAGGCCACATGAGTTTTAGGTTAGCAATAGCATCATATATGAAGAAATTCTGGGTCATTATATAGAAATAAATGGCAAAAATTGTCAAAAAAGACTGAAAATTGCTCTAGAATATGAAGTAGTTGAAACTAATGGAATAGATGATATAAAAATATATAAACAGATACTTTTAAATGCAGCTTAAGAAAATAGCATACTCACTATTTATTAAGCTGAAAAGCTAAAAAAAGAAGAAAAATCCCAGTTTATAATTGAAATATTTAAGAAGTATATGCAGGAAAATACAATAAAAGAATGAATAGAGTCATAGGATCAAAATGGATTGTTCAACAATCAACCAGTTTAAGAGGTAACAAAATGATTAAGAACCTATGCTTTGGAGAAAGATGCCCATGCTCCAATGAAGGCATTAAAAAATAATGTTCTGGAAACTCTCTGAATAAAAGATAAAGTATTTCAAAAAACATTCAAATATGGAAGATTTCCCAACTTGTAACCATTGCAAAGAAAGGCCTATCTTCAAACAAACAGCCCTCTAAATGAGGCATCTACTAAGTCCACATGGAAGAACCACACCATGCTGTGTGATGCAAGGGTTGCAAACAATAAAATCCTAATCTGATGGAAAGTGTGTATCATAGCTTAAATTGTGAATACAAGGTTTGCAGGGGCTGTGAATTACAGTGGAAGTTAAAAATCCACTCTCAGTGTCCACATGTGAATTAAGGCTCTGGTGAATCCTCTCTGACCACAGTCCTGGGATATAAATAGCCTAATTATGAGACAGAGAGTATTGTAAAGTGAATTATGGCAAATACAGTTTGGTTAAAATGTAATATCTTAATATTTGATTTTATTTTGACCAATTTTTAAAAAATGAAGGAAAATATAAGTGTACAAAGCTTGCCTGGCTATAATTCAAAGATCATGGGGAATTGGATTATTGCAGATGCATTTATATGAAAATTGAACAGCTTATCAATGTCTACCTTTGTACCCATTTAAAATTTTTCTAGCTTTAAATATTTTATTCTTGTTTATTGAGGCCTTTCTTTGTTTTACTGTTGTTGATTTATAATTTTTAAGATGTGTTTTTCTACATGAAATCCAGAATAGATAAAACTATAGAAGCAGTAACTGGATTAAAGGTCTACTAGAGGTAAGGCTGAGGGAGTGTGTGGGATGGAGGATGATGCAAGATATGGAAAAATAATCTATAACTTATCAAGGGTTCATGAGGGAAGGAGGGCACGGAAGGGAGGAGGAAAATGGAACGGGAAGAAATAGCTGATATCCAGTGCATAAGTGGGAAAAGAATGCTTTGAAAATGATGCTGACAGCACATGTGCAAATGTGCTTTACACATTGGGAGAACGTATCGATTGTGATAGCAGATGTAAAAGCTCCCAAAAAAGTATTAAAAAAATAGAAAAACAACACTGTAAAAGGACTATACTGATGATCAATTCTTCTGGATATGAATGAACAATTGATTTATATATGAGTATGTGTCAATAAAACTAATAAAAAAGAAAAGTGAGCTAACAGAATGTGAAAACTAACAATATTAATATCACTTGCAAATACATTTTTGCTGAAGACAATTCAAAAGGGGTTAAAACAATACTTCAATAAGAATCTGCCAAAATGTCAAGTTAAATTCAGAAGTGGGCAAGGAGCAAGGAATTTAATTGCTCAGGTCAACTGGTTTCTGAGCAAATAATCAGAGAAGATGGACAAGCTTAAGAAGAATACCTGATTTTATCCCCTTCCAACCCATTTAAAATTTCCATCAGTTAAAAAAAAGTGAAGTTAAAGTAGATGTGGATTTAACTTCCAGTGACGCCCTTCTGACCTCAGGCCATGGATGTGAATAGCCTTACCTACACATAGAGTGAATTCTGGCAGATGTAGTATTTTAAAACCAAATACCTTATCATTGTATCTCCCCTTTGACCTATTTGTTCTTCTAGTTTTTAATACTTTCTGTTTTATTTTCAACTATTTTTCTCTATTTTATTTTATTTTGCTGTTATTTTATAATTCTTTTAGTTGGGTGTCTATATATTTTTCACTAAAATCCATAATGGGTCAATATTTAGAGACAGTACTGTATAAGTGATTCATGGGGTATAGGGGCTAAAGAAGTTGGGATGAAAACTAATAACATGGAATGAAATAAAGAATCAGATATTCTAAAATTGATCGTGGAAATGCTTTTACAACTCTTCCTGATATGATTGAGCTATTGAATTGTATGATATTTGGATTATGTTCCAATTGGCAGAATAAGGGTGATTGTGATGGTGGGGTAGGAGGAAGGTAAAAGAAAACAGAAGGAAGACTTAGGAAGGAAAGCTATGGATACAGGTATAAACATAGGTGTGCATTTATGTAAATATACTAATTCATAAAATTAGAGGTATTGGGCTATGTACATATGACAATACATTAAGGAAGTGGACAGATTTTGAACCTCTGTCAATGCAAGAGCATTTTTTTTCTAACAACCTAGCATTCTGTGATGCTCTCGTTTCCAATATGATCTCTGAAGACCAAATATGTGCATAAGCAAATGTGGTGAAAAAAGCTGATGGTAACTGCTTACCAAAAATTATAGTGTCTGGGTTTTTAAAGGCTTGAATTTAAATAATCCTCCATCTAGCAGAGAAGAAACAAGCTCATGGAAAAACACCAGACTGTACAAAAATGGGGTATTCACAGAATCAGGTAACAGACTCTGGAAGACCCAAAGCAAAACAAAACAGCTACATTATTGTGAACGGGGTGTGGGTGTCAAAACAGAGACCACAAGACAATAGGACATACCTTCAAAGAAGCCTCACAAGGAAGGGGTGAGTCAACGAGGACACAGTATATCACTGATGAAACACACAATATTCCTCAGATTCTTTTATTTTTTTGGCATCACTGCCCTCTGGTAGGAGTAGGAGGCCCAGCCTTGCTCGTGGAGGGCTGCTGCTGGGTTTCAACTGACAACCCATGGGCCGCAGTCCGGCACTCAACCACTACGCCACCAGGGTTCAGCCATTTCTCAGATTCTTTGAGGTTTCCTCTCTCCCACTATCATGACCCCAGGCCTGGCTTCAGTTTTGGCTAAACTGGAGCATGTACACTGGTACAAATAAGAACTCATAATACATGGAGTCCAGGTCAAATTAAACCCTCAGGAAGAGACATGGGAGTAGTAATACCAGGAGGTTGGGGAGAGAGTGGGAAAAAGAAGAGAGGAAGGGAGAACTGATCTCAGTGATGGACACATAAGCATCCCTGGGGGGGATGAACAACAGAAACAGGGAGAAGGGATAAGCAGTGGTTTAGGATACAAAAATAATAATAATTTATCAAGAGGTCATGAGTTTGAGAGGGTGGGAAGGATATAAGAGGAGCTGATATCAAGGACTCAAATAGAAAATGATGATTGAATTCTACATACACATATTTTGGTGCATTTGATATATACGGTGTTATAAGAGGTGTAAGAGCCTCCCCAAATGATTAATAAAATACCCCCCCTCAAAAAAAAAGAGAGGGCATGACTTATTGGGGAAATGTTCTGCATAACATTTTCAAAGTGTTAAGAGCAAAGTTGTCACTCACACGACTAAAGTGGGCCTACTCAAAACATAGTATTTTTAATCCTTATATATGGAGTGAAAGCTGAAAATGACAAAGCAAGACCACAGAAAAATGGATACTTTGAACTATGATATTGATAAATGATATTGCAAATACCATGGACTGATTGAAATACAAATAAATATGTATTGGATAAAATACTTTCAAAATTCCCATAGAAGCAAGAATAGCAAGACTTAATTTAGTACATTTTAAGTTTATTATCAGCAGGGACCAGTCCCTGGTAAAGAACGTCATGCTCGGTAAAGTATAGGATCAGCAAAGAAGAGAAATACGCTTGATGCTATGGATTGACACTGTGGATACAAGAATGGGATCAAGCATATCATGGTGAAGGAAGCTATGTAAAGGGCGGTTCTATCCATTCCCTAAACTCAACCACACACCAAATTCTCCCAAATAATTAGGGGAACATGCACATGGGGTGTGTCAAGCATTGATTGCAATTCTCCTGAGCAAAAGAGTACCAGGTCAGAAATGGGGAAATCTCATAATTATCAATAGAGAAGTCATGGTTGCAGCATGTATGACATCACAGCTTGACTTTATAGGGGCCTCAGAGGCCCTGGAGGCTGTGCCACACTGAGCCCAAGGCAGGGAGAAGGAGAACCTTGCGGGTCTGAAGACCAGCGGGGCAAGGCTGCTGGCTGAGAAGGACAGCATTGGTGTGGACAATGGGTTTTCCTTTTGTCTGATGATATATTTCACATTCAGTCGGGACTATTGCTTTTAAGTTACATGTAGCTATTGCAACAGATATTGACTCCACTAGAGCAATGGAACACTGAGAAGAACGACTGGTCTCAGAGTAGGTGAACAGGAAGAGCGGTAACTTGAGGTCCGTCTGATCTCTGCCTTGTAGCACCGGGTGCAGGGAGCTGCGGAGTTGGCCTCTCTTTCTCCTTTGTATGTCCACGTGTTAGAACTGACTTCCACACCATTTCATCCCCTGTAACCATTTGTGGAAGTTGTTCTGGGATGCACAATGCTTCTTTCTGTCATACATAATTTTACGCAATGGCACCAAACAGCTGCAATAGTTGAAAGTCTGGTGGTTTTTTTTCTTCTTCATTTCTTTTTCATTTAAAAATGAAAATCATGGAGAAGCTTGCTCTTCTGAAAGCAGGTTCCTTTCCAAAACAATTTCATCCCCCACTGCTATTTCTTCCAAAAGGCTCAGGTTATTAGCTAAAATTAGGCTCACTAGGAATTACTTTGTTTAACTTATCTTTTCAACTGCTCTCAAACAAGGGTAGCTCATATTGTCATTCTTAATAAAAACCGCTTGATTTGTAACTTTATATTTTTACTCATGTTAACATTCTAAGGTATATGCATAAATTTATGCTCTGCATGCATAATTATAGACAAACTAAGTATAAACTAATATGGAATGTGTGGTAATTTAGTGATAGCTACAACAGAGTTAGACTTGGCAATCATTCTGATCCATTTTGCAATTATTTTCAGTCAGAGATACTCAACAGGTCTTGAACATCCAAGATTTTAAGTCTGGGACATCATTCTATGATTTGATAAGCATCCCCTTGTGATGCTTAATCTGAAAAGGAACGCTGCAGAGCTGGAAGTGGCCATGAGGGAAGAAAGAGCTCTGTGATGCACATGTGCAGCTATCCACTCATGAAGTCTCACCACATGCTGATCGCCACTTTTCAAACCAATGCAAATGGTCACCATGAAGGGAGGGGAGGAGGTGCCCACATAACTCTTCCTAGGTTATTAAAGGAAAGAACTGTCAAATATATAACTCTATTGGAGTTTTGTCACTTTTATTTATCAACTGTATTGAACATATAAACTGCATTGAATAAGCAAATGTGTATTTCTCTAAATATATATGAAGACATTAAAAAAGTAGCCTTTGAGTCAATTATAATAGACAGGTATCCCATGCATTGCATAGGACTGTTCTATATGATGGGGCAATTTAGAAGCAGATTACTCAATTTTTCTACTGAGATTCCTCTGCTTGGGCTTTCACAGCCCAGAGTTGAGTTTTATGTCTAGTAGAAATTTCTGCCACACTAGGCCTCTTACTGTATTTGTATTATGTCATAATTTCAAAATAATTTCTTGTGAAAATTTAATTCATTTTTTGTAGTTTATGTCATTGAACATAGGATATACTTGTATATTTTTAGATGCTGAAAGTATCTTCTTTAGCTTAAAAGTCTGTGCTTTAAAAAAAAACATGCTCATGAATTAAACTATTTGTAAAAGGAAATTAAAAGTAATTTGAATTTCCATAACATCTTGTAATTGATGACGGAAGCTCATTGAAATAGTTGTCTTGGCATGCCAGTGAGATTTCAGAAAGCAGCTCCCAATGCTGTCAGGCCAATGTCTCCTTTTATGTTACTTAGGAGTTTGAGTCAACTTGAATGTACAATTTACAATGCAATGGAACCTCTTTCATAAGAAAATACAATGAGATTTGATAGGTACCTATGAAAGCACAGAAGTCACCAAACTACAGAACATTTGCATCACCTAAAATAACTGCTCTGTACTTCCAGTTCAGACTGGAAAAATCTATTTTTCCACTTTGATTATTGTGAGCTTTTCTAACATTTTATGTCATTGGAATTATACAGTAGATACACTCCTTTATTTTACAGTCTGATATCCTTGTCTTGGCGTGATGTTATGAACTTGACCCATAGTGCTGCAACTATCTCTACATGATATAAAATAATAATGTCTTATTTCTTTAACAAAATGAAATCTGTAAGTAGATCCTTATTTTAAAAGAAAAAACAAAGTAATGTGTATTATAATATATATAGTTCTTTGCAAAACAGATAGCCTCATCTTTCTCCTGTATTGTGACTGTAGGATAAGAACCCTGATACTGCCGGTTACAGTCCAACATTTTTCTGAGAGTTGTACATTTGCTGAAATTGTGACTTGAACTCATTCTCATTTGGAGAAAAAAGTAGCTTTTGTATAGCAATTGCTGCTAAAATATGTAATATTCCTAATACTTGTATTTTAGCTTTTCCATTTTCCCTGTGTTCATTGCAAGCATAGCACATGTTTTCGACTGCATTTTAACCACTTGGGACTTTGCATTGAAAGTGTGTTCATCATAGGCATATAGAGAAATATTTCACCTTCGTATAATTTCACATTTAATTGGAATCATTTACTATTGTTATGGTTAGATATGCACTTATTATCTTTTTGTTTTCTTTTTGCCCCTACTGTTTTGTTTCATTGGATTATGGCTTTTTCTATTTCTCCCCACTGCCCACCTCCCCACTTTCTTTTGTGTTGAGTGTTTTTGATTGACTCCATTTCATCATTTCTTTTAACTTATAAATGATAAATATTTTGTTTTACTATTTTAGTGGTCTCACTGGGACTTAAAATACAGGTGTGCAATAGCTTATTATATCACTTCAAATCACACATCTTCGTTTTCACTGAATTTCTTCAATAGTTGAATTGATAATATTAATCAATTTTCATTAACTTTAGGTTTTTACCTTTTGGTCTAGTTGACGGTATTTTGTATGATATCTTGTTTCCTGTTTTGGCTTGACAGGCTATAGCGGTAATGGGACATTGTCTTGTGCCTTCAAATCTATTCCAACTTGACAGGACAGAATAGAACTGACCTCTACAGTAATCTAGGCTACTATCACAGAAGCAAATCACCAGACCTCTTGTTCATGGAACCACAAGATAGATTCAAATTTTCAGGTGTTTTTTGGTTAGCAGATTAGAGTTTAAACAGATTTTTTAATTTGAGGAGCAAGGTACTGACATTTTCTTAAGGAATTATTATTTATTTTTTGTTGTGAGTTCACTAAAGTAATATAGAGCAGGGCATCAATGACTTTAGAAATGTTAATAAATCATGGAAATACTTTTTCATCTCTTATATTCTAATCCCTTCAATGCAGCATCACTTAAGAATCTTTTACCCTGTGCTTCCTGTTTCCCTTTTTTCTTCTTTTCTAAATATTGGATAAATGCTGTCTTTTGATCAAAATTATACATCACAACAAGGTGATCATACTGCATAGTCTTGTCCTCTTATAAGTTTATCTATTACTGGGCTGAAAATTGAGCTTAAGTATGAGGGCAGTTTCAGACATGGAAGTGACTGAAATCCACAGTTGTGAAAGTTTTACCAACTTCTATCATTCTCTCTGACCAGTCACCCTGGCCTCTCATTTGATTTTGACTTTTGTTCCATAGAGTGTCCCCATTTTGTCCAAGATATTCTCAGATGAAACTATTGGTCTTTCTCACCTACTAGAGAAGGAATGGACGGAAATGAAATACACAAGCAAATAATAAGTCTCACATCAACCTTCCCAATCTTTAACAAGAGCATCTAGAAGGCTCCAGGATATAAATACTAAATCCTCTGTAATATGCTCTTATGGAATTAAAGTAGATATGGTGCTAGCAATCCAAGTTGCCTAATCAGTTTTGAAAAAGCTATAAAGATGGACAAAAGTATTTATGAGTCATTTGTGAACTGACAGCTTGTTGTTCTTTTTTTATTAAAATATTACTTCAAAGATAGACTTCAAAACTGCACAGGCTTTTAGTTTTCTTGGATGATATTTTTACATCATATGATTTATATCCAACTGACTTAGTACTTACCTTTTCCTTTACCAGATGTCATTCCTCAGAAACATCATGCAGCATCATTTAACTTCTTAGATTAGTAGCTCAATACTCATTTTTTTGTTGATAAACATTGTTATGTTACGTGTGACCTTGAACTCCTTAATATCTCCCTTTATTTGACTATGGAACATTCTCATAAATGCCCACTAATTTTTAGATTAAAATTGCCTGACTGTTACTTTTCCATGCTATCATTAGGGACTCTTTATATATTTATAATTTGGGATCTTTGAGGAAAGATCTAGGTCAAAATTGTAGCCATTTGAGGGGCCCACAACCTAAAAAATGTTATGTCCTCAATAAATTACCTGAAATATAGTAGGTTGCTTAATAATGATAGCTAACTTTTAGCACTGTAATTCCTTTGCTATATACTTGAGTACATTTTATGCCTGTAGCATTCTCTGTGAATGCACTTCTGTGATCTCTGAACAAGTCTAACTGGAACACTGCTGTATTAAAGAACTGTGACTCCCTAGGCAGTGATTCCAGCATGCTTCCCCTCTTCTGCCAAATCGGAGCCATATGCCATCAAAAGGATTGCCCTTCGGTTACAATCAGATCCACAAAATTAAATGTTTCCATGAATTTAGGCTAATTCCCAGTAGTTACTTTTGTTCCAATTCTTGCTCCAAATGATTATAAAAAATACAACAAAATTGGGTTAAAATTCTTGTTTTCATATATTATAAATTGAAAAGAAATCTTTGTTGTTATTATGAATTACACTTCAAATTTGAGCTGAGTTTGTTTTTTATAATGCCCAAATCAATCTCCAATTGTGTATGAAGGTCATGGTAAGATTTCTGGGTTACATTCTCTGGATTAGAGAAGAAATAACATTAAAAACTGTCACCAAATATCTGTGGCTAACGTCCAAGTCAGATGATGGAAAGATGTATAGGTAGCAGAATGAATGTTTGAAAACTATCAATTTTCTAACTTTTGAAGGGAGTTGCTGCCATAAATTCGGGCATTAGAACACTAAGTTTGTATGAGCAATACACATTCATATTGTGTGATACACTAATGAAGCAGAACAAACAACATCAAAGAAGAATTATCAAGATATTTAAAACCCATTTGTTACTAAAAATGCCTGGAAAATCAAATTCAGGGTCATAACTTCATAGCAATTCATTATTGATCTTTGCAAGTTGCAAATTTATTTTGCCATCATATTGCATATCCAGAAAGCACGTGTGCATAAACAAATATTCCAGTTCAATTGTTTTCTAGGACCTTTAGAATAAAAATAAAACAAGTCTTCAATATAAAATTGACAAATATAATCCAAATATCTCATTACTATCCTTTTTCTTTGGCCATAATTACTTTTTCTGAAAACCTAAACTTTTAAGGAGAATTACCATGTAAATTTTGAATTATATTAAAATCATGCCTATCACTTCCTGCAATCTTTCACACAGGATATGGACCTTTGTAGACTGGGATTATAATATTTCCAAAAGTTTGACAAAGAGTAGGGTGTGCCCATACCATTGACATTTTCAATTGAGTAATGAATCTTGCCTAACCAAAATGTGCTTCCAAATCTTTTATTTTATCTTGCTATGGTGAATTGTGATGTTGGAAATTATGGCATTTCAAATATCAGGAAGATCATTTGTCGAAGACAGTTTTCAGCAGCACTCACATCCCTCAACCCCCAGTCAAAGACAGATTAAGGAGAAAGGCCTGTGATCTCCTTTTGAAAACTAGTCAAACCTTTTGTGGCTCACAAAAGAATATGTTTGATACAGAGATAGTAGTGGATCCTCTAAAATTGGAAGGCATAAAATAGCCAAATGCGGTAGATAGACAAAGGTAATCATGAGGAAGTATAAGACTGGGCAATCCTTCGTCATTCTGTACATACCCAACTACAGCATGACTTGAAGATGAGCACATGGTGATGACTACAACAGCTATGACATGGTAAGCTCCAGGAGAGAAACCACATTGGGTCTTATTGCTTACAATGCTGACCTTAAAACCGAAAATAAAGCATGGAAACATGAAAAAACCCTTCAGGAAAACTTGCCAGGAAAGAGAACAGTTGGGGTAAGATGCCTTAGAATAGGAGAACAATTTAAGCCCCAGGAGATAGGATCAAAAGTGTTTTTAGGTGCTAGAAAAATTACAAAAGTGTACAACAGGACTCGTTTTTCAAAAAAAAATGGCTAAATTGCCTTATAAGGCTCCAAAGTCAAGAAAAATACTTAAAGTGAAGCAGGAATGGAATTGCTACCAGCACTAGAACAGTACCAATTGTATTCATATAATACATCAATAATATTTAAGCAGCTGTATTCTATTGTGACTTCCCATAGTCTGCCATTACTGGTCTTACTGTGAAAGATGGCCTGAGTGCTCAGTAGAAGCAGGGGTGGCAAGACTTCGTCTTGTATACAGTAGGCATGATTTCTGGAGAGAGCAGTGCCAGTTGAAGGACACCATGTTCGGTTAAGTGGAGGAAGAGCAAAAATGAGGAAGCCCCTCAACAGGATGGATTGACACAGTGACTGCAACAGGAGTGTTTCAGAATCCCGACACCAAATATCCTCTGTAGTACACTGCTCAATTCTCAACTGGGTCTGAGCAATAATTCATTGTAATGGCCACACCAAACTCATATGTAGTGCTGACCATTGTTGAGGTTTCCTACAGAAGTTATCAGGTTTCAATTTGCATCAGAAATGTTCAAAATACAATTCTTTGGCTATCTCGTTAAAAATCTCTCTGGTCTTCTACTCCTAACTTGACTTCTGTCCTAGCTCCAACAGTGTTGCAAAGCCTTTTTATAATTTCCATAAATGCCTAAAGTTCAATGCATATCACCATAAACCCCAGCCTGATTATTCTAGGCTCTAGTTCCTGGGGCCAGCATATTTCTTCCAATTAAGTATCTAGATGTGCCCAGTCCAGAAAGCGATCCTCGTGTCAGAAGACCCACCACTTTACTCCCTCTGTCTTCTGAGAAGCACACTACCTCTCTGCTCCTGTCACAACTTTCTATCTCTTGTATCTTGATCTGTTTAGCACACAGCTCTCTTGTGTCTAAAGGACATGTTTTACTCCTAAATCCTCTTTCTCGATTCCACTGAGCTGTCCTCCTCCTGCTTCTGAGAGAATTCCGTGTCTACATAGCCCACTGTTGTTTATGATACTCAGTGGTTGCTTAAGTGTAGTATGATCCATGCCAAACCTAGGGATGATAGAAGGAAACACTGCCTGCCTAGGCACCATCTTCACAATTGCTCTTTAGCCTTATTGTATCAATCAATCTTATTCTAGGTCTTCTCTATTCCTCTCCTTCTGCTTCATCAAGTGTGATGATTTCTGGTTGGCCCATATTATATGGATCAGATACATCATCACTGGTAATATTATCTGAGAATTTATATGTATTTATTAGATCTCAATGCATTTAAGATTATAATTTGTATGCACATATAGATTATTCTTTACTCATTCTATATAAAGTATAGCCTTGCAATGAATACTGGTTGATACTGTTCCTACACATAAGGGCAGTGATTCAAACTCTCCAGTCGCATGTGAGAGAAAGATGATGCAGTCTATTTCAATAAAGAGTTAGATATCATCTGGGGCAGTTCTCTTCTGTCCTGTAGAGTATTAAAGTAAGAATACTTGGTTTCTTTGATTGTTTTTTACTATGAGCTTTGTTGTGTTTCCCAATACTTTGTTACGTGCTACTATCTTAAAAGCATATGTAATATAATCCAAAACCAATATTGTTTGATATTTAAGCTCATACCAGACATACAAATAGTGTTATTTAGAACATTGAGATTGGTTAGAGTAGAAAATATTCTAACAAACCTCACAAACTTAATAAACCTTAAAATCTCAATCTTTAAACAAAACTAGGGGAAGCAATAATTTAGTTCCCCAACACTCCCTAATGCATTGTTAAAAAATTAAAAGATTCTAAGGAATCAATTCAAGTCAAACAATTTTGGAGATATGGTAAAAAAAACTGAACAATAGGAATTTAAAACACTAAATCAGATCCAATAATGCTATAAATCAAACTAACCTATCATGTGTGATGAGCTTTGTAATGAAGCAGGTGAGAGACAATTGTATATACATAAACATTTAGGGAGACAAAGTCCAATGGGATGTAGTCAATTACTTAACATAGCCCATATAACCATAATCCCTTTTGTGATGTAGTGTAATTTGAGGCCATATGCCTATGGTTATAATCCCTTTGTGGAGGAGTTTTTCTGCTAGAATAATGGCAGGATTAATATATGATGTGTTCTGAGTCTCCACTTTAATAGAGAGTGTGAATGAAGTCAACAAGTTTTGTTTCCTTGGGAATATGGTTGGCTGAAAGATAAAAACTATACTTCCATTGAAGCCTTTCTTCGGTGTATAAGAGATTCATCTTAGATGTATTCAGAAGGAATTCCCAGTACCAGCAAGGAAGAAGAATCACATGTAGAACATTTTCTATATCCCATCAGAATATCAGATGTCCACTGGAGGCACTAAGAGTAGAATCCCTGGGGTTATAAAACTAAAATACAAACTCACTGCCATCAAGTCAATACTGACTCAGTGACCCCATGGTGGGCTTCCAAGGCTGCTACCTTACAAGATTAGAAAATCTAATCTTTCTCCTATAGGGCTCATGGTGGTTTTGAACTGCCAACCATGCATGTCCCAGCCCAACTTGCATCCGCTGTACCACCATGGCTGAAATCATAGGATAAAGCCAAGGAACCACAGTGTGCTGCAGTACAGGGGCTGCAACCCTGGTGCCTGATCTTTCAGGGAGTGTAATGATCAGTAGGCAGGTTCCTTGGCCTACAGAAACAAAAGTCTAGGGACCAAGTAGCTGAGAGACTGAGGGAAAGAGAGATTTGACTTCTGGAGGAGGGAAGCAATGCTGAGGATTGTATACCTACCATTTACGAATTCTGAATACTGACTTGTGGCTATCTGATAGCTGCGCTAGAAAAACCTCTAATTCTGAATGTCATTGGTGAACTCTGTGTGGCCATTGGAATAGATGGGACTATCAAACTCAACAGAAACATGGATTATTGTGAGAGAGAGAGAGAGAGAGAGAGAGAGAGAGACTAGTTTTAAGAACAGAAAAAAGATGGATGAGCACTAGAGGCATGTTGACCTTTACTTCATGGAACTTGGACATGAATTTGATTCTCTTTCACCCATGAATAGTCATAAGAAGTCCGATTTAGCCACTGTACATCTTTTATACACAGTGTTTGCAATATTATCTAATAAGAATTTCTAAATTACTCTGAAAATAAGCCACACAATGTATTATTCTCCTTAGAAAATAAAATCAGTCAAAGAAAGAAAACAAAATCTATCCTCATTTATAGCTAGAGGATGATCTTCTAAGTAGGGGAAGGTAGTGTTTAAAATCTGATTCTTCACTCAAATTTCTCTTTATTTTGGAGGTAACTTCCCCTTTACTTCTATTAACAAACATAATATCCTTGAACTCTGAAAGACATTTGTGAATAAGGGAGCATTGTTTGCTTTTACTTAGACCTTAAACTTGTTCCTTTCTCCAAATCCATAACACTGAATATTGAATAACCCCAGGTAATTTTGGTTCTCATTTCATTCATGTTTTGGTATGCAGAATAAAGAAATGTAAAAATAAATACTGTATCTTAAAAATGATAACTTATTTTGTAGTATTTATGTCTTCATTTCACGAATGGTTTGAACTTTCTTCCCACAGATATTTCTTATTACTTGGCACCCCAAAACATATAATTAAGGTAAAACTTTTCTTATAATATTGATCTAAATGTGGGTACATAGAGAACTACAGATATTGTCACTCTCACTTGCTATCCTAGGAGTTTATATTTCCCATCATGACAGCCATTTCCTCCCTGCCTTTCTAAATATGGACAAACCTGAGGGAACCCACTGTGTGCAGCCTCTGTGGCATTAATGAACCCTGTGATAGGTAGAATATTCAGATTAATGACATGTTCATAAAATCAGGAGAACTGATGATTTTATTCATGACAGTTTTCTATTAACCTCAGTTTCCAAATATCAATTTTATAAGCATATTTACTGTACCAGGATAATTATGGCATTATACTTGAACCACATTAAATAGCTTAGGAAATATAAAGTGAATATATGACTGACCCTAGTAAGTCTTAAGTCAGTAACATTCATTGTTTAAAATTAACTTTAACTGCTAATAGTTAGTTATTTTCCCAAATGGCATATTATCACCTATCTCACAAACAGAAAATATTCATGTTGTTCACTTGTATTAGAAAAAAAATAGAAACACCCATGTTTTTGTGTATTTATCATAGATACTTTTGTATGTACATCCAAAGGGTATATTGAAAGAAATAGAACACTTTATAGAAAGACACATATCAAGAAAGTGGCCTAGCCTTGTCACACTCAACTCTTTAGGTCATATGTTAACTGGAGACCCTCCAGACTGATGCAGTGACCAACTGAGGAGGCAGGAAGGTGAACCAGAAAGCTGAGAGGTCACAGGTCAGTAGATGCAGAATTTCGTGGATTTTACTTTGATAGGATACGACAAAGTGTTGACAGCTTCCAGGTTTAGCATGCCATCTGTGTCACTAGCTCCAGAAGCCAGACTGAAGAAGAAGAGCGGCAAGAATCAAAGGCCTCTCTTCTAGTGAATATCATAAAGAGTTGTCTGAGGATAAAGGTATTAAGTTGTATCCCCTTTGAAGTTATGCTATATTCATACATTTCCACAGGTGAAGCAAGGTGACATTAAAATGAATATCATGATATAATAGTTGAAAACAAAGCATTTCTAAGTGCACAAAATGTGACTTACTCTATGAAATTCAGGACCTTTTCATTATCTGTTTGACAATGTAAGTTCAGAATTTAAAAGAGGCATGCATCTTAATTTAAAAGGATCCTTTCACCTATGACTAATGATTACTCTAAATGAGATCACAGTTAAAGACACTGGAAAAAACTAGAACCAAATCAAAATACTGAAAAATGATGAAACATATTAAATTGAAGGACAGACGAATGGACTCCTGAGACTATATTCTGTATTCACACTTCATGTCTGTAAAGTAACTCAACTGTAATATTCAACTTTAGATCAAGCAATATAGAAGACAATAGAGAGAAAATGCAACTTGTCTTTCAATCTGTTGGGTTGGGATAGCTTATGTGTTTCTGCAATGCTTGCTAGAAATTATACTACCACAGTTTTAAATATTACTGTGTTAACATAGCAACATTTTTCAGGTGAGCTTCCAGATGAAAATGTATTAGGAATAAAACACATCCCAGGACACTATATTGCAATCCTTCATAACCTGTTTACAAATCCAAAAAAATGAGTTGTGCAAACAAGCATTTTGCTTGGTTTAAAATCAGGAAATGTGTGCATTAAGGATGTATCCTTTCACCATTCATATTCAATCTATCAGAGAAGCTGGAGTATATAAAGAAGAATACAGTATCATGACCGTAGGCAAATTTATTAACAAAATTCTATGTGCAGATGATACAACATTACTTGTTCAGAGTCAGGTTGATCAGAAACACTTCCAGATGAAGATCATCTACTACATGGATTAAAACTCACTATAAGCAAACAAACAAAAAATCCTTACCATTACATTAGTAGACAACATCATGAAGATGGAGAAAAGATTGAAATCAAGATTGAGCTTGCTGGGATTCACAATCATTGCTCACAGAAGGATTAGTCAAGAAATTAACCAAAACATTGAAGTGCAGGTTGAAAAACCAGGGTATTAAATTTGAGGATTAATGTCCACATGATACAAGTCATGTTATTTTCCAAATGCTTCATAAAAGTGTGAAATTTGGGCATCGAATAAGGGAGGCCTAATAAGAATCAATGTATTTAAATTGTGATGCTGACAAAAATACTTAAAGTCCTAATTTCTTCCAATTGAGTTGCAATCCATGCTGCCAAATGAACAAACTAATCTGTTTTGAAAGAAGTACTGCTAGAATGTCCTTTAGAAGAAAGGATGGCAAGACTTCTACCATGCTATGGATATGTTGTCAGGAAAGGCAGGTCCCTAGAGAAAGATAAAACAATTAATAAATTAAAGAGGGAGTGAAAGACAGGAAGGCAATCAGGAAGGTCAAGTTTTGACATAATGTTTGAAACAATAGACACAAGTATAGGACAATTGTGTGGATAATTCAGCACTATGCAATATTTTGCTCTGTTGCAAGTAAAGTCTCTATGGTCAGAACCAATTTGGTGGCACCCAACAACAACAATAAAATTCGAGGAATGGCATCTTGAAGAGGAAGAGTGTCACAATTGCTGTCAAAAGAACATTTCAAGATATATGCTCCTATACAATGATATAAGTCATTTTATACAAATATGTCTGCATAGAAGTAAAAATAACAGTTCTATTATTAAAATGCATGCACCTTCCAGTTCATGATGGAGAAATGTATGATTATCCCAAATTCAGATGCTGGAGAAATATAAGGCTTTTTACCCCCATGCCTGGATGGCCCTCCTTGATTCCTGACCTCATGAAGTTATGGATACTATAACAAAGCATGGTGTAAAACATCCAGCTCTCTAAAGGAGGTAGCAGTGAATCTATGTGGAAGTAGTGTGCATCACTGTATTATGTAAACAATAATGTACATGGCAGGAAGGAAGAACAGTATTAGAGCTTAAATTCTTAGCATCCTGTGTGCAGAAAGCTATGGATGACAGTAAAAGCCCAGCATCCATTTCCAAGGTCCCCACTTGGATTCAACCTCTTAGGAATCTCCTGTGATCATTGACCATAGATGTGAATAGTCTTCTATCAGACAGAAGCACTGGAAAGTGGAAAAAATGCTTATGCAGTTGGGCTAAAATTTAATGCCTTGTCACGTTTTACCCCTTTTATCATGTTAAATGTGTTATGTTTTTTATTGTTGTCTCTTATTTTTCAGTGGAGGCTTGTCTGTTTTATTTTTTATTGCTTTCTTTTTGTTTTCTCATGTTTTATTTATATGAAATTCAGGACTGGTAAATCCATAGAAAAGGTATTGTACCTAGGTCAGGGGAGGCTGCAGTAAATGAGTCGCTAATAATAATCTGTACAGAAAATGAGGAAATGTTCTAAACTTGATTGTGGTGATGATTGCATACATTTTAAAATACATTTAAGCTATTAAAATTTATGATATGTAAATACTGTGCAAATAAAACATTTTAAAGGAGACTGTCTCAGAAACTTACAGGGACAGTTCCACCATGCCCCACAAGGTTTTTCTGAGTTCATGGCAATGAGTTTAAATTTTGGTTTTTTGGTTTTCATCCAACTTCTATTCTGTGCTCTGAAATTGAGTAAACTTTGAGTCAAGAAAAGCACTGATGATTGTAATGCAAAAGATGAGTGTTGACTTTAGGGGCCAGGGTGTCCATGCCGGCCCACAACAGCACTGTCCAGAGCAGAATGAAGCTCAGAGTGGCCCGGCACAATCCTCACCATTGACACAGCTACAGCTTTATGCTAGCTCATCCAGGGCCGTCCTCTTTTTCACTGCTCCTCTACTTTATCAAGCACAATGTCTTTCTCCAGAGACTTGTCTCTCCTGCAAACATGTCCAAAGTATGTAAGATAAGTGCTTGTTACCCTTGCTTCTAAGGGACACTGTAGCCTTACTCCATTCAATATAGATCCATTTTTCCTTCAAGTAGTCCATGATCACTTCAATATTGCTTGCCAGCACCACAATTTAAAATGCATTGATTCCTCACTGGTCTTCTGATTCAATGTCCAACTTTCACATGACTCTGACCCACAGGAGGGTAACATGGCATGGGCCAGGCTCACATTAGTGCTCACAGTGAGCACTCACAGTGAGTGCTCACAAAGACAGTGAGTCTTTGCTCTTCAATACTCTAAAGAGGTCTTAAGCAGATTTACCTAATGCAATACACCTTTTGAACTGTTGACTACTTTTTCCATGAGAATTGACTATAGATACATGTAAAGCAAAATCTTCGACAACTTCAGTCGTTTCTCCATTTACCATCATGTTTTCTATTGGTCCATGTGTGAAGAATTTGGTTTATCCTACATTGAGTTGTAATCAATGCCAAAGACAATAATCCTGAAACTTCATCAGCAAGAGCTTCAAGTCCTCCTCACTTTATACAAGCATGCTTGTGTGACCTGCATTTTTTCATGTTGTTTGTAAGCCTTTGTCCAATCCTGATGTCACAGTATTATTTATGTAAACAAGTTCCTCTGATAAGTTTCTTGGCACATAAATTGAAAAAAAGTATAGTGAGAGGAGAAAATCCTGAAACACACGTTTTTTTCTGATTTCAAACCATGTAGCAATGCCTTTTCTTGTTTGCAAAGCTGCTTCTATACCCATGTACAAGTTATGAATGAGCACAGCAAAGTGCTCCATATCTCTTATTCTTCTCAAGGTTATCCACAGTTTATAATGATACACACAGTGGAATTCCTTTGCATAGTCAATAAAACACAAGTAATCTTCTTTCTTGTATTCTTTGCTTTGTGTCAAGATCCACCTGACATCACCAATGATATCCCTTGTGCCATGTTCTCTTCTGAATCCGGTCTGAACTTCTAGTAGCTCCTCATTGGTCCACCTGAGTGTAAAACTGAGCCTGGCTATCCCAGACTGCTCCCTCCCATACTTTATGCTCACAGACTTTCTCCACAATCACCACCCTAGACCTTTCTATGCGCACCAAAACCCTCTCATGCATGTCATAGGCCATGTCATTCTTTTCATTTAAACTTGCCAATAAGGAGGATACATGGTAATCTCTGAGCCTTACTGAGCAGTTTCCATCCCTGAGAGCATATATGTGATGTGTCTTCTTTCTGTTGGCACTACTTCCCATCCTCAGAGCTATTGGGCAAGCTACTCTTCCCAAAAAAGCCTGTTATGTGATACTCATATTTTAGCTCTGTTCTGTTTTATCACTTTCTTATTAATGTACCACTGAAAATGCTCCATAATTGCTTACCAGGCAATATGGGAAGCTGGACTGTGTGAAGAAGAACCTGGCACCAGGATTTAAAAATAGTTTGTAAATACCTGAGATATGATTATGAAGAAATCTTTAATGCCAAATATAAAGTAACCTGAAGGGACAGGATAATACAAATCAATGACTCAGTATGACCATCAGTAAGGATCACAAGTCATTGTAAAATCAGAAAAATCTGCTGAACAAGATAAGGAGACAGCATCATGATAAACTGAAAATGAATTGCAGTTGCCAAGGATTTCATTTCACTTGGATCCATAAGCAATGCTAATGGAAAACAGTCATTAAGAATGCAAATGACATATTGCATTGGGCCTGGCTGCAGCAGAAGACCTGTTTAAGTTGTTGAAGAGCAAGGATATCACTTTGAGGACTGCAGTGCTTCTGATGAAAACCAATGGGGGAGTGTAGAAAAATTGATACATTTGCATTATGGGACTGGTGAAAAACATTGAGTGCATCATATATAATATATTGTAGAATGCAATATATAATTATATAACATAATATGTCATGAATGTATACTATTAGAACAACAAAAAACTGTCCTTAAAGAAGTACAGTCAGATTACTTCTCAGAATTTAGGAGAGCAAGATCTTGCCACCAGTACTTTGGACATCTTATCAGGAGTAACCAGTCCCTGGAAAAGGATATCATTCTTTGTGCAGTAGAGCGGGGAACAGAAGAACACTCTCTACATGATAAACTGACACACAGTCACAACTGTGAGTTCAAGCATAACAGAAATTGAGATAGTGGTAGAGGACTAAATTGTGCTACATGCTGCTGTGTATCCAATGATGAGTGTGAACCAACACCTGTTAACAACAAAAAATGCCTAGGAGCTTGTCTGGGTTGACCAAGAAAACATATTTATAAACACCCATATGTGTATAGTACAGAGTGTTATATAAAAGAACAATTGTATATTGAGAAAACACCGCAGTGCTGTCCATATAAAGTACATAAGTCTGGTATTAGTCCATAGTTTTGATATCAGGCTATAAATTCCTCTTCAGACACACAACACATGAAATGATGACAAATGCAAGAAAATCACCAGTAGTGGGTGGAAAGTCTTGTGGATCCAGAGATGGTGAAAACTTTTCAGTGCTGGCAAGAGAACCCACATGGTTCTTTCAGTTCCAGGGTCTGGCTCCATCAGTGTGTCTCCATGTGTCTTGTCAACAGGAATGTCTCACAGGGAGAGTGTGTGTCCCACCTCCAGGGAGGGAAACAGAAGTTTGCAGAATTCACGGGCGAAGACCATGCCCACACAGAAGTTGCATTGGCTATGACCTCATTGACATGCTAGACTCCACCACTTTTCTCAAGTTGGCAGGAAATTATGTTAAGTGAAACAGTCTACACTCTCCTTTTTCACTCCTCTTTTCTTGTAGAACACATCTTGGAGTATTCTTGAAACTTGACTTAATCTATATTTATTTGAGAATCAATAAAAGGCCCTACCAATCAAATCAGTCAAAAAGGAACAGCATTGTCACAAAGTGGCAGAACCATTTATTTAACAAAAATAGCAAAATGTGAGGCAATTGTTCCTCAGCATATCCTTCATCTGGGTGTCTTCACTTCTGGCACTAGTATTGCCTTCTCTCTAACCCTTCCAGTCTAATTCTACACTCTTGAATTGATACTACATCAAAAAAGATGGCATAAGGCATCCTCCAAAAATCAAAATGTGTTCCTTTTAACTTTTCTTCATGCGTGAATGTGAAAGATCAGGGTTTTGGGATGGATAGATTGGAGTATGGCAACACACATCTCATTTTGACAGCTCTTGCTACCGTCAGTGAGTGAGTAGGTATTGTTGTGGTGCAAAAATAAATATCGTGGCACAACTTTCCCTGATTTTTCTCAAAAATGCATTTTTCTTAAAACTTCTAAATAATAAATTATTGATATTCTTCTGAATGCTTAAAAACATACATTCAAACAGCTCATTTTAAATTCCTAAGGTAGTTGCCATAAACTTCTGAGTTGACCTCTCAGTTCTGATTATAGCTGATGAACAGATATCCTTGGAATCTGCTGCTTTTATTTGACTAGCTTTTGAAGTGACTGTAATTAAAATTATGCCTCCAAAATAAATTATCTGCGACCTTCCACTAGTTTTGCAAATATGTCTAACCATCTTTTGTTTTTAATATACTCATGCATCTATGAACTGAAATACAAGTAGCAATGTATTCTTAATAAATAGATACTGTTTATTTCTTTATTCAATTAGGTCTTAGTTTGTCATTAAACATTTTTAACATCTCTTGAGGTTTTTCTTGAATGCATACATGTGCACATATAAAGATAGCTATTATTCATCTCTTCATTGGTCACTCTGTGGTACCTTTCATCTTACTATGATGTTTTTGTTGTTAGCTTCTGTCAAGATGATTCTGACCCATGAGGACTTTATGTACAACAGAATGAAACACTTGTTAAATGAAATGATTATTCAATCTCAATAATTTGATACTGAAATCATATATATCTATTCAATTAAAATTTTATCCATAAAAAATACCAAAAGCTTCTGTAAAGTTCACTGTTTACAATACCCTATTGGACAATTCTGCACTGCCTTGTAATTTTATTGTGATTTATAATTGACATGGTAGAACATAAACCACATCATAAGAATCTGCGTTCTGCTCATGGCACTTAATTTTGCCTGAAGATTTATTTGAGGTCAATAACCTATATAATTAATACCTTATCAGTGAACTCATCTGCATATCCAGTGGTGTGATTTGATGGATCAGCAACTTCGTAGTTCATAAAATGGATCTCCCTCTTTAGGGTCATCTCGATCGAAAACTGCTTTACGTTTTCGCAAGCATAAGGGTTCTTTATCATACTCAAAGCCTTTAGATTGCTATGACCACCTTATTGAGATTACCATAAACATGAAATTATATCATTTTGTACTATAGGCACTTATCTCTAGAGTGATAGAAATTGCAGAACATCTTATACCATGTCAGGTAGAAAATAAAGATGCTTCTTTGATTCTTGATCCCATTCCAAACTTGGTGCTTTATGAGTTACTTAAGCTACGTGTCAGTGGTTCAGTGCAACATACTGAAATAAAATTATCTATGCTGGCTATAAACTCTATAAAGACTTAGATCTATTAGATATAATGCTATTATTTATCTCCCTTTCATATTTTGTATATCTATTGTTCTTTCTTTTTTATTATGGTTAATATATTTGTAAGAAAACAGGCATGGTTTTCTCATGTGAATTCTGGGAACTTTCTCTCTCTTGATTCTGCCATTAGAAGAGGTCTCTCTCCCTCTCTCTCTCTCTCTCACACACACACACACATACACACACACAAGCCACACTGATGACAACCATGGTCCTGCAGATTCACCCACAACCATTGGATTCACAGGACTGTTTATCCATTCATCTATGATGTGCCAGCACCTGACACAGCATCTGCTGTGTGAATCGAAAGGGGTCTAGTTTATGGACTAGTATTGGACATGAGCACATGGGCTAATGTCAGACTTAAGTACTTGATGAGGACCGAGCTGGGATGTTTTCTTAATATACAGTTACTCTTTGATATAGAAGTCTCTCCTACACACATAATAGTGCCTTTCAATTCATTTCTTGAGTCAACCCAGAATAACACATACCGCAATATATGAGCATGTTGGTACCATCACTCATATTTTTATCATTGCTCAATCATCTTTATTCTCTTCTCAAGCTTTACCCTTACCCTTCACAGAAGTTCAAGTCTCTGAATGAGTGAATCTTTTCCCCCCTACATTCAGCCTGTCCCAAGTAACTACTAATTCATTTTAATCTCTTAGCAGTAGTGCCCATACGTGTTTGTTAGTTTTTTCAAATGATGTGGGAGGACTTTGTGTTGCTGTCATGCTAAAAGCTATAGCATTGGTATTTCAAATATTAAACAGGGTTACTCAAAGCAAACAGGTTTTAAGGGAACTTTCAGACTAAGGCCAGATTATGAAGAAATAATGGGCTGCTCACTTCTGAGGAATTAGCTACTAAAATCTCATGGATAGCATAGAATCATTGTCAGGTATTTAAAACTCAATGAATATAAGCAGGACACTGAGAAATATATTGCAAGAAAATGAGCACATCAGGCCAGAGGCACTCAAAAAATGACTGAGGAAGAATGCCTTCTTACCGTAAAGTTGACCATCATCACATGGGTGGAGAAAACTTTTCAGGGCCTTCAAATGCTGACGGAAAATGACTCAAATTGGAAGAGTAAACAATTGAAAACATCACTTAATAATTGCAACTGGGAATATGTGAAACATGAGACTAGGAAAATGGAAATTTGTTAAAATGAAATGGAATGAAAGCGTGATGATATTTTAGGAATTAGTGTACTGAAATGGATTGGCATTTGCCATATTGATCCAGGAAAACATGATGTTAACTACACCAGGAATGAAAGTTTCAAGATGAAGAGCTTGTATCCCTCTTTTAAAAGATCATTTTCAAGATATATTTTGAAATGCAACACTGTCTGTCATAGGATAGTATCTATCCAGATAAATGGAAATCAAGTCATTACAACTGTTACTCAAATTGATGCAACAATTACTAATGCCAGTGCTGAAAAAAGAAATAGAAGAACTCTATCAAGGTTTTAAATCTGAAGTTGATAAATAGTGCAATCAAGATAAACTAATAATTCCTGTCGATTGGAATGCAAAAGCTGGAAATAAGGAGGGAGGTACAATAGTTGGAATATATGGACTTGGTGATGAAAGTGAAACTGGAGATCATATGAGAGAATTTTGAAAGATCCACTACTTCTTCATCTTAAATATTTTGTCAGTGACAGAAATATGACTGAATATACAAGTGTGCCTCTCCAAATGGAATGCACAGTGCTAAATACAATTGACTGCATCAGTGGAAAGAGGCAATGTAGAAACTCAATATAAGCAACTAAAATCGGATGAGAGGGCAACTGTGGAACAAACCATCAATTGCTCATGTGTAAGTTCAAGCTGATGCTGAAGAATGTTTTAAAAAGTCAATGACATCCAAAATATGTTTTTGAGTATATCCCACCTGAATTTGAGAACATTTCAAGAGTAAATTTGATTCAATGAACACTAATGAGAGTAGACATGATTATCTGTGGAATGACATAAAAAAGTCATTCTTAGTAGAAGTAGGCAGTCATTCGAACAGCAGGAAAAAAGAAAAGATCAGAGTGAATATCAGAAATGACTCTGGAACTTTCTTAAGTAGCTTACGTGTAGCTTAAGTAGCTTAGCTGCTCTACTCTTAAGTGTAGAGTAGCTGAGGCAAATGAAAGAAATGATAAAGAAAAACAGCTCAGCAGAAAATTTCAAAGAGTAGCTGGACCAGAAATGTAAACAATTATAATGAAATGTGGAAAGAGCTAAAACATCAAAAAGGATAACAAAGTAAGCATATCATACATTAAAAAACTGAAGAAGAAATTCAACCCTGAGTTATACATTTGAAATAATCGATGGGCAAAATAATGAAGAATAAAGAAAACATCTAAGAAGATGGAGAGAGTACACAAGGTCTCTGATTTATAATCAACTAATTAATGCTCAACCATTTCAAGAGGTAACACATGAGCAAGAACCAAGGAGAATGTTCTGGAGAATGTTCAAGTTCCACTGAGAACATCAGTTAAAGCAAGTTTCCAGGAATTGATGGAATTTAACTTGAAATGAAGCACTTACTCATCTGTGCAAAGAAATTTGGAAGACAGCAACTTGTTCAGCTCACTAAGAGTTATCCATATTTGTACCCATTCTAAAGATAGGTGAACCAAGAGAATGCATGAATTATAGACGAACATTATTGATATCAAATGAAAGTAAAATTTTACTGAAAATCACCCAACAGTTACAGTATTATAATGACAGAAGCTACCAGAAGCTTCAGATGGATTCAGAAAAAGACATTAAATAAGGGATATCATGGCTGATGCTAGATGGATCTGGGTTGAAAGCAGGGAATATCAGAAAGATGGTTAATTTGTGCTTATGTACTATGTAAAGCCATTTGACTGTGTGGTTCATTAAAAAAGCAAACAATGTATATTTTTGTTAAATGGAAGTTAGAGAAAGTTTCATTATTCTCTTTCAGAAGCTGCCCAATGTGCCAACCAAAAAGAGAATGCTGTGTGATTTAAAATCAGGAAAGGTGGGTCAGTTGACTAACTAATTCAGTTGAAAAACTATTGAATCTCATAATTATTTAATCTGTGAGCTGAGTGAGTAATTTGAGAAGCTGCATTATATGAAGAAGAATTTGACATTAGGATTAGATGAAAGTTTATAAACAAACTGTGATAGCTAATAACACAATGTGTGCTAAGTGAGAAGTCTTGAGGCACCTGCAGATAAAGGCCATGTATAGCAGCCTTCAGTATGAATTTCAACTCATTGCAATGGAAACCAAAATCTTTACAACTGAACCAGTAGATAATGTTCTGATAAATGAGAAAAGTTTTACGTAGTCAAGGATTTCACCTGCTTCCATCCACAA
>PVJH01016464.1:0-50573 GCA_004026705.1 Nesogale talazaci
GTTCTCAGAATTCTATTGAACAAATACCAATAAGCAAGACTTCCACATAACCTACTCAAGACATGATAGCTGGGACAATGCTCTTGAGCAATCTGAGCTGAAAAATAAATCCAGTTGTACAAATTATAGAATTCTCTAGGAACTTACACTTATGAGATATAACCTTCAATGGAGCATTCCATCCCCACTTTTCACCTTCTGTACCTAATTTAGGCAGTTTTTCAGAGAAGCCAGACATTTATTTGATTATTTCCATGTATCCTGATACTCTAAACAAAACACACATAGGAAAACAAAAGAAATGGAGGAATTAAAAGCAGTGGATAGACAGATTTCTTTCTGATGATCTGGACCTGAGTTTTGTCCAAAAGGACATCCAGACTAATGTCAAGCTTTTTTCCCAGTAGCAGTGATTTAAACAAACTTGTGCTGAGACTTATTTTTAGACATAAAGGTCCATAGCCTGAAGTTTTATTGAGGATTCCTATTAACTAAACTCCCCTCCGGGCCTTATAAAAGATAGTATTTGAATTATAAGTAGAAATATCTCATTTTCTACTTTCAGTAAGGCACTAGAAATTCTGCATTGCATAGGCTGTGGCTGGGGAATGACCCCCTTTTGTATTTCTGTCAAGTCCTGTCTTTATAGTAATTATGAGTTTGGGGCATCATTAAAAGTCTGTTTTATTTTCTTTTGGGGGGTACTGAAGACTGCTTTTGAAGCTCTGCAGCTAATCAACAGCATGTTTCAAAAGGCTTTTGATGTATACATGGCTCATTAAGTAAAGGTCAAAATTGGACAATGTCCTGTTAATTTCCTTGTGCTAGAGAAATCAATATCAGCATCAACATTCATTAAATTTGACAGAAGCTAAGAAAGTTAGATGTGAAATGTAAATCAATCCTTATTCCTGGTAGGATCTGCTTGCTGTGCAGAGAGTAGGAAACATCCATTCTTTATACAGGTTGTTCAATGCAGTCATCCGTGCCTGCTGTAGGGAGACTGCAGCTTTGCCTCTTTGCCCTCCTACCCTAATCTGGGCTTGGATTTCTGTCTGCTTAACCTGAATATTCTATCCTTGAACAAAGTCTACATCTTGCTAATAAATATTCAGTGTGATCTTGTGTTCTGTATTATTAAGTTTTCAACTTGTAAAGACTAAACCATGCCCCCCTTACCTCCTCGGAAAACAAAAAGGGAATCTAATTCTTTACAGTTTTAGAATCTATTTCATTTCCACAGGAAATTTTCCAATTAAAATATTTTTATTTCCCCTCTTGCAGTTATCTGCAGAACTTCTAATAGCCCATGAATCAGGGCACTAGCATCAAAACTTCCATTTATTTACACATATACAGAGAGGCTTACTTGTCTCTGACGTCAGCTCCATGACAAAGGTTTTCCATGAACCCAGCTCTGTTTGGTAGACACTAATGTCCAGAGCTATGAACACAGGCTTTTGCTAGATCCTGAGACCCCTTATGAAATGGAGATTCCCTGGCTATGCATCATAGTTCCAGCACTTATTTCGTTTTGTAGCATTTTGATTATTTGGAAATGGAACTATTTATACGGCTGTCACTCATCCTCATTTCCAGGGTAGGAAAGGACCTGGAGCAGGTCTCGTTTGCTTGGAGGTCTGAACGAGAAAGGAATGCTTTCTGTGGGAACAGAGTGGGGTTTGCCACTGTGTTCAACAGAACACTGCCAGTGACTTTCTCACCACTGGCCTCTAAGCACCCATGCTCATCTCCATATTGTCAGAATCAGGTTTGGTTTGCAATGACTTCCTTTAGGACAAATAAAATTGAACCCACAGTACCGTGCGATAGTATGGGTTTGAGCGTCTCATACACTAGGAGTGTAAAGCGTAAACACAGATGGGTGCATAATTTGGAGGGTGGGGAGTGATTATCTTGAAGAAAGAATAAATTTGCATCACTCAGCAGTTTCAAAAACCACCCAATGATTTCCTTTGCAAATAAAATGGACTATTTCTTTATGTCGTCTTATCCTCTCCTTCCTTCTCAATCCTTTTCTTGGGTTATTCATGTAGCACTAAGGAAGAGTGACCACGTTTCTGCTCCTGAAACATACCAAAGTCAAGGATGTTGCCTTTGCTGTTCCTACTGTTTGAAACACTGTTCTCTTACAGATGTACAATGGTTCTCTCATCATTCTAGTTTGACTCAGGTGTCATCTCTCTGTTGACACTTTTATGACCATCACCCTAGAGATAATAATCTCCTCACTGTAGAGATGATGCTGCCTGTCACTATTCTCATGCTTACAATACTTGCCAGGATATGTGATTGTTTTTTTTATGGTGTAGTGGGTCAAGAGTTGACTACTCATTTAAATATCATAATGTCATCAGATTGAGTACAAAATCACTCTGTGGGAGAAAGAGGACTCTTGTTTGCTCCTGCAAAAATGTACAGCTTCGGAAACCCATAGCGACATTTCTATCCTGTCCTATAATGTCCTCAAGAGTCATACTCGACCAGGACAGAGGGAGTTTTCTGTGAGTTATAGTCTAATCAGTTGGTTATTATTTCTATACCTTCTCAGTAGCCTGGGAGTGCCTTAGAGAATTTTTTCTAAATGTTGTCATAATAGCCCAAACCAAACTTCCTGACATTGAGTCCATGCTGGCTCACAGAGATCCTATCAGACAGAGTAGAACTTCCCCCTATGAATTGCTGAGATGGTAACTCTTTCCTGGACTAGAAAGCCTCCTTATCCTTCTCCTCAGAGTGTCTGGTGGCTTCAAACTGCTGACTTTGCAGCCCGACACTCACCACTACACAACCAGGGCTCCTCTCCTGACATAATATACGTTTAATCAATACTTTTCGAGTGACAAATAGTTGGTATATCAGTAAATCTGTTGTCCACTGTAGTTATGGAAATGGAATGTGATATAGATTCACAAGGTAAGAGACTCAGATAGAGGATACCCATGAAGTAAAACTAGACCTCGCCTTCCTGTTGTATTGAGGTTCTACTTGCAATATCCTATCTATTTCTTTCTGTCAGATGCCTGACCTGGGATGAAGCACTCTGTGGACAGGAGAGCTCATTCCTCCCTAATCTCAACCATATGCCTCCTTTCTTCTTTATTCTACAGACAAAGTAGACTTTGTTCTACTGACTCGATTCTATGCTTTGCTCTGATGCTCAGACACAGATAACTCATTCACAGACCTCTGAGACCCACCAGATGTCAGTATTATCTTGAAAAATTCATTACACCTTTATACTCACTTCTGGTTGAAACTCTACCAACAAGATTTTCCTTTCTTCCATCACTCTTGCCTATGAGTTTCCAAAAAATTGTCCCAGAATATCTGTCTAGTTGCCAAGGTCTTGGGTCAGCTCAAGTTTTTTTTTGCATGTTGCTGATGTAGGACTTCCCATGTTCTAAATAGGATCAGAATGGCTGGGAGCTATATACTGTTTAGAGCCTTTACCATTTTTTTAATATTGGAGATGATAATTTATAATCTGTCAATCTGTCACATTTGGATTAAAGTGACTGGAATGACTTCAGTATAGCATTTCAAAATATACCATGAACTTGTAGCAAGTTTGCAGTGAAATGAAGGAAAGTTCTGCTTCCAGGCCCTTCCTTTATTTATATCAGACTTTTCCAGGGCTACAGAGGAAGCCTTACAGATTTGTTAATCTGACAACATAATCTTATAAGGTCTAATAAATTAGAATAGCACCATTCTGAACCATCGGCCCCTCTATGTTGTTTTGTGTTGTAAAGGGTCTGACTTTTATTTTGTAATCTAATTAGGGAGAAGTTAATACATTAATTGTGGATTTTCTTATATACATCAATGTGGTTTGCAATTAATTCCATTGTAGTGCGGGAATCTAGTTGATAGGGATTTTCTACTTAAAGTTGTGTCACTGCCATCAAATGACTAAAGGAGACCATGCAGAATGAATATATTTTCCCCTTCCTGATTCCATTTTATGATGCTGCTCTGAGCGATTGTTTACCCTTTTACTTGAGATTGCAAACACTTGGAACTCTACCATGGGGGTTAGTCTAATGTTCCATTGACTGGATAGAAAACTAGATACTTCAAAAGCAGGAATGAATATCTCCCATCAAGAAAGAAGAGCCAGGAGTTGCAGATACCATTCAAACCTTCGAGATCCTTCTACATGGAACCTGCTTGACCCAAGAGACAGAGTTGGGACTCTTCCTGAGAAGCAGGAATGGAGTGGCAGAAAATTTGCATGAGCAAAATCAAGAATCTGACTACCAGACAGAGGAGTAGGTGTCCTTGCCCATGAAGTCAGAAAGCCAAGGGCCTTCAAGTAGGAGGCATGCTGGGGAATAGGGTTCTTCCAGGAACTTAATCAGTGAAATTATATTTCACAGTGCTGTCTTGAAGTACAGACAATAGTAAAATCAAAATGTTCTTTAAAGGCAAGAGTGGTGAGATCATTAAGTGTTGCAACTGATTTAAAGGCAGCTATAAAAATAACAATATCTCACATTTCTGGTTATGGTTTATGGTGGAGTGCAGTATATTTTAGGTGCTTATTGATATTGCTAAAGGAGTTTTGTAACAGTTCAAAAAGCAGGGAAGAGACCCAGGAACCAATTGGCTAAGAGAACAAATACCAGAGAGAGAGGAATATCTGTGGGCACACATTTTATTGAGTGAAATAAGTTTATCACAGGACAAATGCTATATGATCCTTTAAAAATTAAATACTTAGAAGAGGGAAATGTATAGAAATCAAAGTTTAGTATTAGGTCTCAGAAATGGAAGGAAATGGAAATGGAGAAGTTATTGTTTAGCAAAAAATTTTTCTCATTAAAGTGATAGAAAATTTGGCAATGAATATTCATGATGATCACACCATGTTTGACAGTGTCAAATTGCCCCATAAGCAAAGTAGGCATGAGCGTACTTACTAATCTGTAGTGAATTATTTTATATGTTTCACCACATCAGTGATTCTACTTCTAGGTATGCTTGACATCTGTCTCCCTGTCAAACCCATATCTCACCTGCAGTAGAATCACACCTTTTTCGTCAAATTTATAATCCTTGGCAAGGATAGAAGAACTTGATAAGCATGGGAAGCACATTCCTACTTGTACTTAATTACTAATCTATAGAGAATAATTTCACTTCAGTTTCACTATGCTGAGAAAATCAAACCTGTTCACTTACTCAGTAAATACAAGTCCTTATGTCCCTTCTTTTTCTGGGAGGCCTCATACAACTCATTACAATCCATACATAAGTTCATTGTGTGTCAAGCACATCTGTACTTTCACTGCTTTCATCATTCTCGTGGCATTTGCTTTTTTTTTTTTAATTTTCAAAACGTTATAAAGTTTATATGGCTATAACATACAAAGATGCAGCTTCCTTCCAGGGCGAGGGAAGGAAGAGGTGGTTAAATAAGGCAGAGGAATCTGCAGCAAGCACCAGTGGGGCCCAACGGGAAGGAGAGGTTGGCACGAGGGCGCAAACCCTACAGCTAGCTGTTCCTGGGGGAAGCAGAGTCCCCTCAAAGTGCTGTCTTCTCGAGAAGGCAGCTGGACGGATTGGCCAAGCTCGTGCAGGGGAGGGGCAGTCCCACCTGCGCGTCTTTGGTGTGGTTGACCCTCCTCCCCTCCAGCTCTGTCAGAACACCCCAAAGTCCTGGCTCCCAAAAGCCTCTGGAGGACAGAGGCCCGGGACTGGAAGGGGATGGAGGGAGTGGGTGGTAAAAGTTATGCAGTGGTGGAGGGGGCAGAGGAAGGGCCCTTGTACACACTCTTCTGCGGAGGCCACAGGTGAAGGAGGCCAGAGAGGCAGGGCGTGGATAGCGCCCGGCGCGGGGGCCCCCAGCCTCTCCATCGGACGGGCCTGAGCCAGGGACCATCGAATTCTGTTGGTGATGGCCTTCTCCGAGGGAACCACCCCTAGCTGGTGATGGCGGCGGGCCCGGCACGGCCTCGCTTCTCAAAGAACATGTAGTCAATAAGGAACGTGACTCCTCGCAGCACAGCCTTCACTTTCACGTCCAGATCCATGGGGAACTGGAGGCCAAAGTCGTCGGCATCCCTGAGGGTCTCTCAGAGCAGGCCGCCCCACTGCTTGCTGATGCAAATGACAAAGCCTTTGGCATTGGATCTTCATTTTCCCCTCTCTCCCCACTCCCCCCACTCATAAACCTCTGATAATTTATAAATTATTGTTACTTTTTTCATATCTTATACTGTCTGATGTCTCCCTTCACTCACTTGTCCGTTCTCTCTATCTGAGGGAGGAAGTTATATGTATATCTTTATAATAGCTTTCCCCTTTTTACCCCACCTTCCCTCCACCGTCCCAGTATTGCCACTCTTCTCGCTGGTTCTGAAGGGATCGTCTGTCCTGGATTCCCCATGTTTCTGGTTCCTATCTGTACCAGTGTACATGATCTGGTGTAGCTGAATTTTCCCTTACATCCCCTCTCATTGGGCACTCTTACTCAGATGAATTTACCTAGGGGCATTGATATTACTGAACAGCACACGTGAAGATGTTGAATTGACAATTTTCCTATCATCTATGTGTTTAAAACAGTAAAAGTGAAGGAAAAAATAAATACAATGAAGGAAATGAAAAAAATGAAGGAAAATAAACTACAAATATATGGACCATGGATTTGCTTTAAAAAGGTGTCTTCAGCTGAGAGGTATGTTTTGCCCCGTATGTGATCCACATACAAAATAGAAGATTCCTCTTCTGTTTGACAGTGGCACTTTGCATGTTCCTTGCCTCCTCATGGAAGTTTCAACAGGGAGACATGAGATAAAGGGATTTTAATACATTTTGTGTAAAATTAGTTCTTTTTCATTCACTAATTGCTGTTTAATGAGTGAATTTAAAAAACACCAAGCGTCTATTTCTTAATGATCTTTCTCAAATCATGTCTGCTTAATAGAGAAAGTGGCCTCTTTCGAAAATCAAATTTGAACAACGAAGTAGAAGACAATAGAAGTTTTTTTTTTTTCTCGATCAAAAGAGCTCATTGAGTAGACTTGTTTGTGGCCTCTTTTATTGATGTTGGACAAAACATGACAGACGAGTAAGAAAATGTGCTGCTGTGCATATCTTTGATTGGAGCTTGCTTAGAGTGATGGGAACACAGAGTTTCATCGCCTAATAGCTCTATCTGGCATATGCTGGTGAGTGGGTTCAGAGCTGAGTTGAACTCTTGCTCCATGAAAATGCTACCCCTCACAGCTGCTACCAATCAGGGCTGAGCTGCTTGAGCTCAGCAGACACATGGAGATGCAGGCTGCATTTGAACTTGGCCTGAATTGCTCCAAGCCAGGAGCAGAGGCTGAGGTCCTGCTGCTGACCCATCCTGTGCTCACCTGTTGGCTAATCAGAGAATCTCTGTCCCTGGAATCATGATGTTCACAGCCTCCAAGATCATCATTTCATTACAAACATTCTATAGAAAAGCATATTGAGATTTTCTTTTTGCTGTGTGCCTTAAAAGATATTGAGCCTTCAGAAAGATGATGATATTCCCAACTCCACAAAGAGAGAGGGTTACTCAGTACTAACTTACACAATGAAAACCTTTATTCTGGATCCTAAGAAAGGTTTGACTTAACATTGTCCTACAATACAGGGGAAAGGGAGGAAATGGTTTTATATTTGAAATCACTATAAAGGCCTATATGTTGAAGAGGTCAGAGTTAACTGCATCTCCTTCCACCCTCAACCCCCCAAACACATGAAAGCAACAATGGTGAAAAGAGATTAATTTTGGATGAAGAGAAGGAAAATATGCTTTTACTTTCAACCCAGGATAATCCCATTCATATCCTGGGAGAACTGAACTCCATAGTGTTTCCAACAGCTGCTTTATAATAACCATATCACCACCAGACCCATTGGGTAGACTTAAACCGCCACCCTTTCCATTAGTAGCCACGAACATCATCATTTCCAGATACTCCATATAAATGGATGAGTTAGTAAAAACTAAACTAACATGGGAGCATGAAGGATATTCAGAGAATGAAAAGTTGAGAGAGAATAAAATCATTATTATTATTATTATTATTCAAGTTCAGATGAAACTAAGGTGGAAACGTGACTACATTTTTTGCCAATGCCAGTGCCCATTTAACATAATTATGTCTGACCCATTGTTTGCAGATAGAACTTTTCAAATCAAGGAAAATAACATACTCCAAGATCATAAGAAGTGCTGTGGTTGAAATATAAGCCATAAGAACTAGCAGTCCACATGGCAGACCTATTATCATGATGGCATTTATATACTTGTTAAAACAAAGTATCCTTTTCCTTCTGCTCTCACTTCTTACATGATCCTGGGGGATGAACAATTCCGAAGATTAATGAGTTCTTTATGACCTGGTTACCTCTTAATTATTGAGACAACATGTGTTAATAATCATCAACCTTTCCAAAAGAAAAAAAAAAGTTCAAGCCTTAGTAAATATGGTACAGACATTAAATACACGGTGATGATAAAATGGAGCATAGCAATTATATCTTGTTTATATTAAGATGCTTCCAGAAAAAAAATTTAAAATTCGTTATTTGGGTGGAAACTTTTAAAAATTTTCAGATGAAAGTCATTAATTCTTACCATCAGCTTGACGATAGAATGTTGTGTTCCACAGGCTAGCTAGAGAAGAATTTAATATGCACTTGGGAAATGGCAGCACTTTTTATCCTGCCCAGGTTGCTCCATAACTAAGAGTGACCTCTTGAACGATTGTGTTTTTGACATTGCAAAAAGATAGCATGTACCTCCTGTGTTCCCAGCCTCTTATTCTGTGCTTGAGGGCATTGGAAATTGGATCTGGGGGAACTTCTGATGTTCCTTCCATTACTGTAAAATGAATTCTTTGAAAGCTTGAGGGGCTCTGCTAACAACTGTTATGGAGGCTTTATTAACCTAGGACACCACCCTATGGAATAATAGCATAGTAAAATAGATGCACTCATGGGACTTACTTGTTTTCTTAATAGTGCAGCAGGGATGCTTACAAAGCTCTGGGGAGGGGAAATGGCCAGGTGAATAGGCTATGCACACAACTCTTCCGCCTAAATCAGCAATTCACCCCAGGCACAGGTCATCAGATATGGCCCCAATTGTCCAACACTTTGATTAAGCCAATGGTCCTCTCTTGTTTGGGTGAGAACTGGTAGTCTTTCTTTGTCATCAGTTCGTGAGCTTTAATTCTCTACCTATGAGTTCATCATGGCATTGTCATTGGGAATGTGGGAATGTAATGTGCACTTTTAGGACCTGAAGATGGGGTGGGTGTGGATGATGACAAAATAAATGATATGTTTGACCAGTTTTTAGGGCTTTCAATTCTAGACAGGATTATGTGTGTTTCCTCTCTTTAGAACTCAAATAGGGTCAGAGAAAGTCCAAGAAAAGAGAAAGCCCATGGTATTGGAGCATGAGGGTTGAGGAGTGTGGCAGTTATGTACTTATGTTAATTTTATGATTGAAATGTAGAGGTGGAGTCTGGCCTGTTAATCTGGAGATAGCCATTGAGGAGCTGATGAGGCCTCTGTGTGGGCATGGCTTTCACCTGAGACTCCTGGGAAATCTCACAATATTTCCCTCATGAAGATGAGACACTATCTTCCCCAGTTGTTGGGAGTTAGTTTCAGAGATGAATAACCACAGGCAACGCAGAATGGTGGCATTTGGGAGGTTGGAGTAGCCAGTGGAGAGACCACACAGTTTTGCCCTGATGGAGCCAGACCTCTGAGGCTGGGGCAGTCACACGGAGGCCTCTGCCAGCGATGAGATGCTTCTGCCACCATGGGATGCTGTTGATGGACACTGAGCCCTGGAAGCGAGGAGCCATGGGGAGACCCCTTTCGGTGCCAGGACTCTGTAGCCACTGACCTGTGACTGCGTGAGTCAGAAGGAGACTCTATGGACTGATTTCGGGCATATGGGCTAATATCGGACTTGTGACTTTGAGTTGGACTGGGCTGGGTTGTTTTCTCAATGTCCTGTTCCTCTTGAATATAAACCCATTCCTTCTACCTATATGCGTGTCTCTGAAATTTGTTCCTCTAGTCTACCCGGACTGACACAAGGAGGAAAGTACAATTCCCCTTGGAATAAGTAGATAAATGCAAGCAGGCTAGACAAAGGTGGCCCCAGGTGAGTGAAACCATGTAGCCATGTGGGCGAGCAACAAAATATGCACATGTATATTCTTTTGGACAAAGTTCTAGGAGTCCCTCCAGGAGTGAGACTGACCCCTTTTCAGCCCCTGACTGGCAGGAGAGGTGTTAGGTTTTCTAGTCCCATGAAGAGTGGCAGCTTCAGAAATCCACAAGGGTACTTCTCCCCTGGTCTAGAGCGTTGCTATAAGTCAGGATCGATGCCCCAGTGGTGAGTTTTAATCTACCCCTCAGATTGCCTCAGTGACGTCCCAGAATTGTGTCTGTGTGTGTGCAATCTTTATTCGGAATCGAGGGAGCGTTTACAAATCGTTTTCTATTTTATAACTCAGATACCCTTTGTCTCATCTCACCAATGGCAATGCTCACCATGTCACCTCTCCTACTTGCTCTGAATTGTTCCACATTCCATACCTCCTCCTTCCATACCCCTTTCTGCCTTCTGCACTCTGCCCTGGGGCTAGTGTTGACTTTCTAGAGCTCAAAGCCTGGCTGATTCTAACAAGTGTGCTATTATTCACCATGGAGGCCTCACCGCTTGGCTGAAGGATAAGCCACGGGGATGAGTCCACTTCCAAAAGATATTAACCTTGGCTGAGGTTTTCAAAGGAAAATAGATGCTCTTCCGACCAATAGAAAACAACACCACTGGTATACAGAAAGAAAACCAAAAACCTGTCTCCTCTTGGTTTCTGCTTCTTAGTTGGTTGAATCTTCTTTGAGGTTTCGTTCTGACCTACCCTTGGCGGACTTAACCCCGTGACTGCAGTAGGGCTTTGCTGGGAAGTACCTGAGAAAACCCAGTCACTTGCAAAGGCTCACCGTTAGGCAGACATTGTAAAAATGCACAGCAGCTTACAGTCACCACTGTCTAATGAGAATTGGAATCGCTGCCAATTTCAAGGCGGTGCTTTTTCTGTGTTTAAATATCATTTCTTCTCAAAGTGAGTGTTACTGAGATGCGCAGGAGTCCCCGTGGGGACTTCATTAGAGAAGGCTACACTGGAAAGTGACACTTTTCATGCTGTTTTGTAGGCAAGGCTCAAGCCTTTGCTTCTCTCTCCTGGAGTAATACAATTAATATCCTGTATCTAGTTTAATAGAGGCAGTAACTCTACTAAGATACATGATTGCTTCTTGGCCCAAAGAAAAATGTTTGCATATTTCTCTCCTTGCTGTTATCTGTCCAGCCGCCTGGCCTAGTCTGTACCCTGAGACATTACACATTCAGAAAAGCAGTTGTTTCCATATGTCTTGTGGGAAAGCTATCATTTTTCAAAAAGGCATGAGTGCACGGGACATGGTTTGTATACTTGCTTTCCTTTGGCATATATCAGATGGTAGCCATTATGCCATCCCCAGCCCATACCACTGATGGGAGAACTAGAGCCCCGATAGCCTACACTTTGCATTTATTTCATGATAAAGCTGCTTCCTGACATGCAGCAACAGCTGTTGAGCATCTGTCCGCTACTCTTCAGAAAGAATTCAGTGGGAGGAAGAAAGAAATCTGTGAAGAATGGCTACTAGGAAAGTCCACTGTCATCTGAAAAGCAATTTCATGACAACATTCTCAGTATTCTGCTTTTATTTTTATGTCAACAGGAGAAAGTTAGCAAGATATTGTGTTTTCATTTCATGTGTGCAGACCTAATTACCCTAAAATATCATAACTATAAAGATTTATGCCGACAGTATGGATTTTTAACCCTTGGACTCTAAAGAAACACTGATTCCCCTTTCCTGTAGAGGTTGGAGAGTGAGGAAACCAACTAAAAGTGAAGCTTCTGGAATCTGTGCAACTAAGTGACTTAGAATGACCCTGGGGCATTTTTAAAATTTCCTTGTTGTTACAATGAGATGCAGAAATGATTCCAGCATAAGGAAAAGGATTTAGAATAGTCATAAACATTGATATTTTATTGTGATGCTTGAGAAATTCATGCAGTAAAATAGTTTTTGTTTGGAAAATTCTATACCTATTATTCTGAAACATCCTTCATGCTTTCCACATAGATCAGCATTCTCATTATTTCCATTCTGGTTCCTCTGTTTTTATTAATCTAGCTTCCTATTGCCCTCAACTTTCTCCTCTTTGGTATGGGATGAATATTGACTCCCAAGTCTCCTTTGTATAGAAGAGCACAGCACTCATGGGTGTTAATATTTATTTTATGAGCTACTCTGTCTTTTTGGCTGAATGATCTCTAGGAGTGATGTGAGTTTCAAGTGACCAATGGAGATACTTTAGGGAGCTCCTCTGCTCTCTACCAGTATATTGCTATGCTGTACATCTAAAGAATTAGCTTACTGCTATATATTTTTCTCCAGTTCTATCTGAGATCAGCTATTGTGTCTCAGCTTGTCTGGCATCATTTACTTGTTCTAAAAAAATACATTAGTTCTTCTAATACAGCCCTGTGTACTGATTTCTTCTTTGTGTCTTGGGTTTTCTTCTTTCCCATTTGTTCCAGCTCTATGGAAACCAATAGTTGTATGCTCAATGCCAATTCATCTGTTTTTAAGACCCCGGATCCCACTCACCTAACTAGTTTGTAGAACATTGCTGCTGTTTTCAGGTTTTAATTCTGAATGAGGTAAAAGTTTGCAGAGCAGATCATCAGTTTTATAGTCAACAAATCATACACATTTTGCTTCAACTCTTCTAATGCAATCCTCTCAATATTCTATCATTGAACCACTTCCTCGCTCTGTTTCCACCACTCTTTCTTTCCTAACCCTTTGCACTGGGTGTACGTTGCCCTTTGGATGTTGCATGCTTTATTAAGGGTTTAGTTCCAGACCTGAAGCATGAGTAGAGGTCATATACTTGAGTAATCCACCAGACTCTCTCTAACCTGTAAGTCTGAAAGCATCTTCTCTATGAGCCATGTTATGCAAATTGACTGAGTTACATTCCCTCTCACTACCTGTTCCCCATCTCCCACCATTGGACTATAACCCCAAGTTCTCAAAACCAATAACCTTATCATCTGGGATGCTTAGTTATGTCTTAGAAGTAAACTTAATGGTGCCTCATGGGTCTCATTTTATATAGGAAACATCTATTTGCAACTACCTGCAAACTACCTGGGCTACCAAGGTGGCCCAGGGATGAACTGTTTGGCTGCCAATTTAAAGACCGGCAGTTCAACCTTACCAGGCTCTTCATGGGAGGAAGGTGTGCTTCTCTAGAGATTGACAGCTTCAGAAACTTTCTTGAGCAATTCAGTTTGATCACCCTGTGCTATAGGCTTGTCATAAGTCAGAAAAGTTCAGTGAGTTTTGTTTGGGGGAGTTCAGACTTGAAGGAGGTTCAGCAGCGAGACTGATAGTTTGTGTGTGACATGGAGAGTGGATAACTATGCTAATGATCATTTGGAAGATTCAAAGGGAGAAAAAGCATGCACAAATTCAGGAAAGAAAGAAAAGAGAAAGTCACTTGAATAAAATTCCTGAGAATTTTTAAGAGTATAGGACACATTGCAAGACAAGAAATTGAGGACATAATGCCTGTCGGTTTATTTTTTTCTTTTGAAGTATTGATTAAGTTAGAGGTCATATTTTATGAGTGAGTGAAAAAGTAGCCAACATGCATTTTATGAGTGGGAAGACAGTGGCCTTTCCATTTGTACTATGTACATTTTATAGGGTACAAGAGGATTGAAGAGGCTTACAATGAATGATAAAAGTCCATTTGTTCCTGAGAACTTTCACTTAAAGATTTGAAGGGTTTTATTTTGTCTGTGTGTTTTTTACCCAGTGAAATATTTTGCTGTGTGGCATAAGAACACCTTTGCATGAAATCTAAATGGATCACTTCAGTTTTTCTCTCCAGTTCTCCTTCTTTTATCAGTTCTTTTATGGCAAACAAACATATACCCATCTTTCCTGTTCATTAAGGATTGCACATTCCAAATTTCAAAATTTAAAGTCACAGAATAGGCATAGGAAGCTTATGTAAATTCACAAAAGAAGGATTAAAGTTGATAGAAGATGAGGAGAGAAATTTTAACTTCCATACTCTGAATTGTCTATACAGCACAGAGTTGTAATTTTGAAACTCCTTGAGTTTTCTTTTCATGGATTTTATGACCAATTGCCTCCAGACGAGCACATTTCTTGCTACAAATACCCATTTAAACTTGATACCTGGGCTATATGTGATGCTGTTTTAAACTGATTCTCAGACAGAACTTTCCCCAATTTACCTTTAATTATGTGGCACATTTGGCAAGCTAAAGGCAAAGAACGCAAGCAGGACCCTGTGCAACTCATTACCTCTATGAGGTTTGAGGAACCATGGATTTGGACCAAGTCTGCAGTGAACCCAGGTAGTTCATTGTAATCTAAAGAAATTCATTTGCGGGAAATCTCGTAGCAGGGTGGCTAGCATTTGGTGGCCAATCAAGAAGTCAGTGTGGGAGAAAGGGGAGGCAGTCTGCTAACATATATATTTACTGCCGTAATGAGTGTATAGCTCTTCTTAATGTAATTGAACTATTACATTGTATGATATGCAGATTAGGTGCAAATAAAACCAAAAGGGGAAAAAAAAAGAGGTTTACTGCTCTGTTATGACTCGAAGCCATATGGGAAAATCCTGCTCTGTCCTACAGGGTACTCGGAGTCAGAATTGACCTGATGGAACTAGAATTTCCAGCTTTATGAAGAGCTATAATTTTGCATGTGATTTATGCTCTTCTGACTGATCCTTTGGAAGATACTTGCTACATATGTGAAATATGTAATTGATTGAGAAATTTCTTCTTTACATAATAATCTGGTCAGACCACAGCAGTTCTGTATGGTTGGTTGGTTAAGAGGAATTCAGTATGTAATTTGGCTAGCAGAGTCTTGTCTTGCTAACAATTAGCCCAGTCTAGACACAGTTAACACACATACCTGATTTTCTTTGTTGAAAGATCTCATCTGTTGATTTTCCCATATACTGGATATTCCACTGTGCTGCATAGAACAACTCTTCAAATAATGGCCATTCATGGTACCTTCTGACAGGTCCCAACTGAATCTAGCTCCCCAAAATGCACCAAGGCAAAGTGAAACAGTTTTAGTCAACATTACACCCTCCCTCTAGAGGCAAGCTGCGTTCTAGAGCTGGCTAACGTGGAGGCCGAATATTCAAAGCTTTTTTCCTTCATTAGAGACATCACTGTAGAACCATCCCAACTTTAGTGTTTCATGAGAAATCCACTCCGACTCTACTGTATCTGCATCAGAGTGCAATTCCACCCTCTGTGCAATTCTATGTCTTTCCCTATGTTATAGGTGTGTCTGAAAGCTTTTATTAGCACAGTATCTGAATACAAATCTCCACTAAAGCATTGTTTCCCAAGAATCCAACTTCAGATACCTGGTGCCAAGAGAGGTCCTTGGAAAAGGACTATACATGGTATTTAGAACAGGAACACCTGCTAGCCTTCTAACAAAAGGTACTTTGTCATTTACTGCAGAGAGAGGTCGGCTAATCCCTTGAAGGTAGTACTATATTATAGAAGCTTTCCCCAGGGGTAAAATGAGATGGGGTATCAGTAAAAAGATAATAAAGTACACCTATAAAATATCTAAAGAATTTGAGATGTTTCGGGGAAGTAGAAATTAAAAGGTTATTGTCTGTTGCTAGAGGCTATCAATGTATTGGAGATGGAAGGATAAATGATATTAATCAATTTAAAGCAAAGAATGACAGCCAGAGGACTTCCTTGGAAATACTTAAAGAGATTTTCATCTTCTACAACCAGAGGGTAGGGAAAAGATGAAGATTAAGACCAAGATGCAATTATAAGGTTAAATATGCATGAGATAAAGAGTGAATTTCCAGATCTCAAATATCTCTCAAGCCAATATTTGAACCCTCCTTGAAAGAAATGTGAATTTGAGACTTTAGATGGGGGACATATGGATCGATGCATGAAAATATCCCAAGACTCTATTAATTCCTGAATCTTCTGAGCCTACATAAATGTAGTCAACTCTTTCTGATAAAAGACAAGCCCTGTCACTTTTGACTTAACACACACACACACACACACAGGTTCTACTTTCCCACAGTGTGTCTTTCTCAGGATCTTCTCCCACCACTTCTTTTACTCACAAGAACATTCACTAAACTTCATGTGCTGCCTGGCTAAGATATGTTAGCATGCTAAACAACTCATATTATGAAGGAAGATGTATCTGGGATTGATTCACAGAGTACCTGATCAATGTAAGAACTTTCCCTCAAAACAAGCTTAATAGATTGGCACAGGTCCCAGGAGTGATTTCTAATATGCTATGAGGTTGACTTTTGGAACGTCGGAAAAAGTGTTTGCTCACATAAAGTTAAATAAAAATACCAGAGCTGAAAGAGCAGAGGGGAAAGGGGGTCAAAGGGTATAGAGAACTAAGCATTATAAAATAAAATGCACATGATATTTTGAGAAATGGTGAACATCAGTGATTTAGTCAATATAGCCCTTATGGTTATAATACCTTATGTGACATAATATACTCTGACTCTATATCCCTGTGATTACGGAAGGTATTCTCTACTACACTGAAGGTATTTTCTACTACACTACAGGATGGGATGGAATTAAGTTCAGGAAGGTGTGAAGCCAGATACCCCTTTGTTTCTTTGCATCTTTAACTCTATCTTAGTAGAGAGTATGATTTAAGACACCACCCTTGAAAAATATCCTTGTATACTGGTTACCACTGTAAAGCACAAACTCATATCACCTCACTAGAAAAGTTATCCCATTTTCCTCAGTGGACTTTGATAGAAGCAAGAAGACTTTTTTGTGACTTTGGGACATTTATAGCCATTTATAGACACTGGCTGTGGCACCTGCATTTCGCTTCCCTCTGCCTGACATTTGGACTTGAACAACACCAAGAATCACATAAAACACTCCTCAATGTTCCATGAGTTCCTGTGGGATGTGGCAGTGAATCACAGAACCCAGGGATGAAAGGGATGAATGTGGGAGAAAAAGTAAAGTGCATCTTAGAAGAGTGGGACATCTGGGACATCTTTAATCTCAAACTCTTCAACAGTAGTCTGGTATTAATTCTTCTAAATGAAATTAATATCAAGAAATGAATCTAACTTGACAATGGCAGCAAGGGATACAAAATATCACTATCTCACTTTCTCATCATTAGCGTGAAGATACATCGACAAACATCGAGTCCTAAACTGTATTAAAGGAACAAGTAGTTCACTAAACCCTCATAAAAAAGGGGTTGCTATCTTCCCCCAGTGCTGAAATTCATAACAAGCATTGCATATTTGGGATTTGGCAAAGCCATTAGGTTGATTGGCCTATTTGGTTGTTGTTGTTGTTGTTGTTGCTAAGTGTCATCCTATTGATAGCTACTCAAAGAAAACTTATGGACAACAAAATAAAATACTGTCGGATCCTGTGCCATACTCAGAATTGTTCCTATTTGTGGGCCCGTTGTTGTATCCACTGTGTCAATCCATTTAGTCAAGGACCTTCTTGCTTTTCATTACTCTTGGACTTTACCGAGAATGTCATCCTTATCTAGGGAATGGCATCTCCTGACAAAATGTCCAAAGTTCATGAGAAAAATTATCACCATCCCTTTCTCAAAGGAGTGTTGTCCTTATGGAAACATATGTTACTTTCAGTATTCTTCTCCAGCACTACAATTCAAATGCATCAACTCTTCTTAAGTCTTCCTTATTTAATGTCCAACATTCACATGTTTATGAGGCAACTGAAAATATGAGGTAAATAGACTGCATCTGCAGGAAGAGATGATGGAGAAGTTCAATATCAGCAACTCAACAGACCATCCCATCAATGAATTCTATGTAAGTTCAGGTTGAAGCTGAAAAAAATTAAAACAAGTCAATGAGAGTCAAAATATGACCTGGAATATACCCCATCTAAATTTCAGGAATAGCTCAAAAACAGATTTGATACATTTAATGCTAATGACAAAAGGTCTTATGAGCTGTGGGAGGACATCAAGACCATTATACATGAAGAAAGCAGAAATTCATAGAAAACAATGAACATATCAAAGTGAATGTCAGAAGAGACTCTGGAATTTGCTTTTAACCATAGAATAGTAAATAAAATAGAAGAAATGAAGTCAAAGAGCTTAACAGAAAATTTCAAAGGGCAGTTGGAGATGACACAGTAAAATATCATGGAATGTACAAAGACTTAGATTTAGAGCAAACACACAAAAATATTAAGCCATCTGAAATTGAAAGAACACAAGAGAAAAATCAAACCTCAATTTCCAATACTTAAAGGTTCTGTGTGAGGCTTCAGTGAAATAAATATCATAGCATTGCATGCCCACCTTCCTGATATAAGCATTGATGACAATTGTGTGCATAAAACAATGTGGTGAAGTAAGCTGATGGTGCCCTGATGACAATTGTGTGCATAAATGGATGTGGTAAAGTAAGCTGATGTTGCCCAGCTATTAAACAATATAGCATCTAGGGTCTTAAAGAATTGAAAGTAAGCAAGTGACCATCTAGAGCAACAAAGTCCACAGGGAAGAAGCAACCAGCCTGTGTGATCACGAGATGTTGAAGGAATCAGGTATCAGACATCAAAGAACTAAGAACTATATAATTATAAATGAGGGGGAGTCCAGATTGGGTACCCAAAGTCCATCAAGAGGGGAAGCAACAGCCCCTTACAGAGGGGATAAGTCAGTCAAGGTATAGTGTAGCATCAATGAAGCATGCAAATTTTCTCTAGTTCTTAAATGCTTTCTCCCATCCACTATCATGATCCCAATTCTACCTTACAAATCCAGCTAAACCAGGGGATGTACACTAGCACAGATAGGAGATTGAAACATGGGGAATTCAGGACAGATGATCCCTTCAGGACCAGTGGAGAGAGTGGTGATATCAGGAGGGTAGAAGGAAGAAAGAGTAGAAATACAAGAATCAACATATAACCACTTTCCTTATGTCCAGACAACAGGGAAGTGGGTGAAGGGACACATCAGACAGTGTACAGTATGATGAAATAATGATACTTTGTAAGTTATTAAGGGTCATGGAGGAGTGGTGTGTGGAGGGAGGGGGAATTTGAAAAGCTTATACTTGGAGCCTAAGTGGAAGGAAAATGTTTTGAGAATGATGATGGCAACAAATGTGCAAATGTGGATGGCATATCATTGATGTATGTATTGGTCATGGTAAGAGTTGGATGAGCCCCAATAAAATGATTTAAAAAATGAAAAAGAAATGTTTTATGCAAAAAAATGGTGAATAATGTAGTAATATTAAAGAAGATGGAAAGAGTATATAGAATGACAGTATCCAAGAGAACTAGTCAACATGCAACCATATGAAGAGGTAGTACATAAGGAAGCAGCCATGGTACTGAAGGAAGAAGTTGAAACCTAGGGCATAAAAATTTTGACAACAGCTGTGTTAGTTTTCTTGGAACCGTTATAATAAAACACACCAAAATATATGGAAAGATACATGAGAACTTTATTCTTTTATAATTCTAAAGCCTAAAGTTGCAAATCAAAGTATCATCAGGGCCAACCTCTGAAGGCTTACTCTACTTTTCAAGCTTCTGGTGGTTGATAACAATCCTTCATAAAGGAATCACTCTGATCTCTCCCTTTGTCTTCCCAGGGTGCTAAATCTATATGTTTCTGACTTTATATGATCTTCTTAGAAGGACATAAGTTACTGGACTGAATAGAATGACCCAATTTTAACTCAGTGCAGCTGCAAAGGCACTAATTCTAAATGAAGTCACATTCTGAAGGCCCAGGAGTCATAAGGGCACTTTTTGAGAGCATTACGTAACCCAGTGAATTGACCACGTTAGAGCCTCTAAAAGTGTACCCTGTTTGATCAATCCAAATCCAAAATGTGAGTGAAAAAGCAATATCACCTAGTAGAGGAAAGGGAAAATATTAATATCCCCAAGACCTAAAGGAATCAATGATGATTGTCACAATCATAAGTCATCTAATTAATCATGCTAGTACTTGAAAAATCCAAAAGATCTTAGAATCTTGGAAGATGCCCACAAGCGACTACCATTCATACACTTTACAGCTAGTCAGATACAGAATATTAGCTGGATACATGTTACACTTGTCAACATAAGAAGTACAGACAATTTCTGAAATATTTCCCCAATGTGGGTGCATTTATTATACTTGCAGTTCCAGTATACACCACAATTCAAGGGCTCAACAAGCTTTTCTTTCATCACTATGGGATTCCACATAACACTGCTTTGATCCTAGGGAGATATGACATAGAAAGGAGATGCAGTATCAAGCACAAGATCATGGCATCTACTTATTCTGTTCTTTACCTCACTGGAAACTATTTCCCAGATAGCACAACAAAGCAGCCCGCAGAGGTGAGATGCTGCCTTGAAACAATGAGATGCCATCAGTATACAACTTACATCCCTGACCCTTCATTATATTGTGCTGCTAAGTCCCCAAAAGGGAGAATCTGTGGCTTCAGAGATGAAGAGTTGTACGTAGGAGAGGCCTCATTTACCATCATTCACTGTGTGCCTCTTGTGTCACATGTATTCCCTACCTCTACAATTATGCTCTGGGTGAGTAAAACTCCAGGCTGCCAGAAAGAGAAGAGGTAAGTTCTATTAGGAAATATGTCAACAGTCCCATTAAGTTCTAAACTAGCCCTCCTGATACCACTTAGGACCTTTGTACTGAGAGGCCAGCAGAAAAGAGAATGAGTTACTACCTTGACAGGAGCACTTGATTCTATTAAGTATGAGGTGGCCAACAGCTACACCACAGTGCCAGGAAGAAATGCATCAATGCCGCAGATGGGAGTACTTTAGTATAATTTCTTGACCAACTTTGAAAGCAAGCAGACATCCCAGCAACCACACTAAGTAAGACATAGTGGCCAAGCTCCCAACCCTCCCAGGGATAAAATTCTGGACCATCTCAGGAGGTAAGCCACCTTAGAACAATCGAGATGGTACAGCTGTGTGTGAAAGATGAGGAACATCTAGGATGGGTATTAGAAGAAGGAGGTGAGGAACAACATCTGTGGTTTTGAGATCCGCTGTCAAGGCAAGTGATTCATTTATCATATTGATCTTCTTATAAGAAATGCCAGGCAAAGAAATGTAGATCCTAGAGGGGCAACTTCAAGATTCATTTAAATTACATAAAGCAATGGTTGCAAATGGCCTATGAGTCAATATTGCTGTCTTCTTCCCAGTCCCAACTTCCTTGGGACTGAAACAATGTTTTCCCAGACTCTGTGAATGCTGTTTGTTGAATTTTCATCTCTGAATCCCTCCCATGTTCAAAGAGGCATTGTTCTCTTACTTTTCATGAGCATCTTACGTCTGTTGACAGTTCAGGGTTGAATGTCCGAACCTTTCAATATGGCCATCTGTACAGGAATATTTCAGATTTATCACTTTTTGTGAAGTCAGGTGGGTTCTCTGTTCCATTCACTTTAAAGTATTCTGCATTTGTTTTTCCTGCCTAATCTTTCTCACATCTACTTTGCAGTATCACTCCAGAACACATGCCCTAATAAATTTGCTGCAAGCAAATCTCCATTTCTCAAAAAATCCAATTTAAAATATATACTCTATTAATTATTTAGTGTACATATAATTAGAATACTACTAATAGATGGTTTTTAACAAGCAAATATATCTTTTCTCATAGTTTAAGTGACTAGTCCTAACTCAGGGTGTCAACCCTAAAGAAAGATTCTCTCTCCATATTCTCCTAAGAAAGTTTTTTTATCTATTTCACTTTATTCTCCTGGAAGATCTGCATATGACCTGCCATCTTTCTGAGCTATCTGCCTGCTAATTGCAAATGAGACTGCTAGGTTAGCAATTTGAAGCTAATTGTCACTCCTTAGAAGAAAAACAAGGCTTTCTATTCCCATAAAGAATCACAACCTTGAAAAACTGTAGGGACAAGTTATGTCTATCCGATAGTGTTGCTATGCATCAGAATGCACTCAATAGTAATGGGTTTAGTGTGAGCCCAGGTAGTTCTGTGTGGTTGGTTAAGTGTTGGCTTGCTATTAACAAGGCCAGTGATTTCAATCCACTAGTTGCTTCATGGGAGAAAGATAGAGGTGTCTGCTCTCCTACAAATTTACACTCCTAGGGGAAAAGGAAAAGAAAGACATGGACAGCAGGAGAACAGGGCACTAGCCTACCCAAGGGGAAGGTGTTGTTTATATCTCCACAGCAGAGGAAGAGAGGGATCAGACTTCAACCCAGTGTGTCAAGACATAGCAGCAACATTCCTCCATGAAGCAAGAACCAATATAGAGGACTGTGAGGTCAGGCCTCAATCCCTATGAAGTAGATTACACCAACTCCCACCTCCCAGAAGAATGCACTACAGAGGACAGCAGTGAAGCTATAGCTCAAGGAGTGGGGTGTGTCTGATCAGAGCACACAGGAGTAAACAAAGAGAGAAGGAGAGAGAGCGGAAAACATCCTGGCCAAACAAGTTCCTAGGGTGAACTTCTTGCTCAGAGCACCAAGGCACAGAGAGGACCGTATGGTTGGCCCCACCAAAAAGATGTCCCTCACTGACCCATATTGATAACAGAGACAGCACTGGAGGCGCACGCAGTGCTAGAATTGTGTCCAATCTGACCCCACCAAACTCATGTGAAAATACTAATGATGTGCCAGCGAGCATCAACTGGGCAAAGCAATGACATCCAGGGAAATATCAAAAATAGACTTTGGGGCCAGCACATGACAGGCCATTAGACTCTACCAGAAAGCACTGCTAAAAGTCAACAGACTTGAAATATTCATGGACTTTTCCTTTTTTGTTGTTTTTTGTTATTGATGCTTTGTTTTCTTTTATTGTTTTGTTTTGCTCTGCCTTATTTTTGTGCTCAGTATTGTCTCTGCATGTCTTTCTAGATAAGGTAGGAAGGTTAAACCAACCAGAGGAGAAAACAATGGGACTGATTACTCTGGGGGTCATGGGAGAGGGGAGGTGGAGAAAGAAAGTGAGTGTTAACAAATTCAGGGAAAAAGGAAGAACAATTTATCTAAAACTGATAGTGAGGAGTGTACAGGAGGCCTGATAGGGCTTGATCAAGAGCAATGTCACCGAGAGGAATTACTGAAACCCAAATGGAGGTTAAAAATGATAGTAGGACAAGAGGAAAGTTAAAGGAAAGAAATAGGAGGCAAAGCGCATTTAGACAGGTCTAAATGCAGACATGTACATATATGAGTATATTAATAAATAACAATAGAGGAGTAGTTCTATATACATATAATTGTATGCTAGTATCAACATAACACACTGACATTGGGCCGCTACTCAAGTATTCCCTCAACTCAAGAACACTTTTTTCAATAGCCTGACATTCCATAATGCTCAACTTTCCACCAGGGCTGCTAAAGCTGAAGTGTGTGCATAGCAAATATGGTGAAGAAAGCTGATGGTACTCTGCTATTAACAGATACAGATACAACAGATACAGCCTTAAAGGCTTGAAGATAAACTACTGTCCATCTAGCTAAGAAGCAACAAAGTCCTCATGGAAGAAGCACACCAGCCTGTGTGATCAGGAGGTGTCTATGGAATAAGGTGTCAGGCATCAAAGAACCAGAACAAAAATCATATCAATGGGAATGAAGGGGAGTGTGGAGTGGAGACCCAAAGCCCAATGGTGCACAGTTTGCTATCCCCTTACATAAAGATCACAAGAAGGAGACGAGCTAGTCATGGTGCAGTATAGCACCAGTGAGACATGCAACTTTTCTCTAGTTCTTTAAATCTTCCTACCTCCAACTATCATGATCCCAATTCTACCTTACAAATCTCACTAGACCAGAGCATGTACACGGGTGACAGATAAGAGCTGGAAACACAGGAGCTCAATTGATAGATAAGCTTCTCAGAACCAATAGTGAAAGTAGTGATATCAGGAAGGTGAGGGGGTGGAGGGGGAACTGATCACAATGATCTGCATGTAACTCGCTCCCTAGGGGATGGACAATAGAGAAGTGAGAGACAGGGGTCAGTGTAAGACATGAAAAAATAACAGCAATTTATAAATTATCAAGGGTTCATGAAGGAGGGAGGGTGGAGGAAGGAGAGGAAAGAAAATGAGGAATTGATATCAAGGGCTCAAGTAGGGAGAAACTGTTTTGAAAATTATGACAACAAATGTACAAATGTGTTTGGCACAGTGCATGGATAGGTGGAATGTGATAAGAACTGTATGAGCCCCAAGAAAATGATTTTAAAAGAAAGCCAATAAATGTAGACTCCTGGAAACTCCATATAAAGTTTATATGAGTCAGAATAAATTGGATGGCAGTGGATTTGGCTTGGTTGGTTTGATGATACGCTATATGATGAATTGAATTGGGCAGCAAAAGAGTAAGTGCTGGGATGCTAGCCCTAATTCCTGTGAATATAATCCTCTTTGGAAACAGGGTTCACGATGATAATGAGGTCATACTAGCATAGTTGTGAAATGCGGTCAAGTGGATTCACACTCCTTTTCTTTTTTTTTTTTTAATCTCCTATCAACTCCAAAGAACTGTTAGGCTATACTCTTGATGAGACTGGAGTGCTGTGTCTTTTCTCTGTGGAACCTATGGAGTGAACAGTTCGCTCATCTGCTGTGTCATCAGCCCCCCTTTGTTAGTGTAGAGTGTTACCTTAACCTAATCACTTCCGATTTATAGAAAGAGATTAGACGCCAAAGGAATGACACATAGGGGTGGAAAGGGAGACACCACTTGAAGATCACTGAGGATTCTAGAATAAAGCAGCTGGTAGGGAAAAATGTCCCTTCAGAGACAGCCTCCCCTCTGACCTGACACCTTGGATTGGACTATCAGCCTCCAGAATTCTGAGAAAATAAATTCTTGTTCTTTATAGTCACCTATGTGTGGTGTTTAGGTTACTAAAACTCTTTTGAATCTGTCCTTTGGTAAAGTCATAATTGATTAAAACCTGAAGGCTTAAAATTTTTTTAACAGCTTACATTTCTGAGATTTCCCTTTTAAACCTTTCTCTTCTTTGAGTTTGTATTTAAGCCATTTTAAAAAATTTTATTCCCAAAGAATTCTAAATTGAGGGGTTTTCCTCCTTTTGTTTTGTTTTTTGATGTTCTGTTTCCAGTCACTGGAGGAAGCTAGTTTGCAGAATGAAATCATGACAGATGGACCTGGGCCAGGCTATAGTCAACATCTGTGATTTGAAGTCTTTCAGTGTGTTGACCTCTGGGTCATGGGCACTGGGCCACCTCTCTGCTGCTCTGTTTTAGTGATGGCAGTTTATTTATGAAGGCAAGTTCTTGGTTTGTTATGAATAACCTCTATTTTGTGCTCATGCATTCTTTTCCTCATCAACCCATTAACTGGCCCCTACCCCAACCAAATAAACATGTACACTGATCCTGATCATCTATAGTAAGTATCATTCATTCTAACCAATCCTGGCCTTATTTTGTTCGATCTTTTACTTCTTTGTCCCCATTATCCTTATTCTTCTGGGTGGCATTAATTAACAGCCATTGATTTTTAACTAATGTGAATCCACCCATTCTTCCAATGAGCCTGCAAACCCCTCTCATTCTTTTTCAGCAACAGCATTCATTACAGATGCTACTTCATTCTATTCATCTGTCTTTCTCTTACCAAATCTTCCTTCCTCTCACAGAAGTCTGCCCTTGACCCACTAACTTCCTTCCCTTTTCCCACATCCCTTTTCCCTTCATGGCCTCTTTTGGCTGAATGCTTTAGTGACAATGACTACATTGACAATTCTGAATCCATTCTCTCCACCTTTAACCTCTGTCCCAATATATATCTTCTCTGTCAATCAGAGCTTCCCTCTAGGCATTCAAATGCATACTCAAATCTATTTAAGAATGGGGGAAGCTTTCATTGTGTCCTTCTTCCATTCCATCATTTAGAATCACCTTAGGTATCGCTCTTCTAAAGTCAGAATATGCATTTTGATGTGTGCCAAGATCAAGATGTATCTTTCAAGAGAGATGCCCCCATGGTCACTGGCCTTTCCCTGACAGGCAGATGTCACACTGTAGGGAGAAGAGTGGATGTCAAGAGAGGTCTGGGAGGTGACAGAGGAATTTGGTTTCCTCCTCTCTCCTCTTTGTGGATTTTGATCTCATCCGTTAACTCAGAGTTCATTCCATTTTGGAGGACAAATTATAGCCCAACTCACCCAAGACGGATTTGGAAATTAGAATGCTGTATTCACGGTACTGAATTTACCATGGATGAATTTCTCAAGACTAAGAAGAAACTGCAATATGGTAGCATTTGTTTGCAATATCTAGAATAAGTATGTGGATAGGATAAAGATAATAGATTATTAGTGGTTACCAGCGGGGTCTGGAGTAGTGGCAGAAAGTTAGACTCAGTGCTCAGAGAATCCTCCCATTGTATGTAGTGGAAGAATTTGGAAACAGCGCATGAGGATAGTTGAACACATCACAAGCACATGTGATGCCATGGAATTGTACATGTGAAGAATATTGACATGGAAAATGTTGCATTACAAATATTAATCTAGCATACACAAAGAGTGAACATAAACTCCTACATGTGTTGCATGCATCTGTTATTGGTGTTTTATCTGTATTCAGTCATTCAAGAAAGAGAAGTGAGGAGAATTTGAACCTGCCATGTTGTTGCCTGGGAAAAAGAGAATTTTAAATCTTCCAAAGTCAGGCAAGAGTCAGAGTCACCTGGCATTTCCTGGGTGGAGGCCAGAAGGAGGGGAAAGGGGGCAGTGATCTTTAAATGGGTGCAGATCCTCTGTTCTGCTTCCATCTGCAGAAATGAGATCCCATGTGCCCCTTTTTACAGGGTTTGTTTAGATAACTCCTATCCAGTAGCTTAGTTCCGTTCCTGAGATATTAGACTCACTGCCTTTCTTCATTTGCTTTCACTGCGTTTGTGTGCCTTGCACCGTGTGGGTGCCTTTCAGTGTATGTGTGTGTGTGTGTATGTGTGTGTCTTGCACTTGGGGTGGGGTGGGCTGGGCTGGTGGGAACAGAGCAGGGAGCAGGCAGGTAAGAGATGTGGACCTCGGGATGAACTCAACTTTCCAGGTTCAATCCTGCTCCAAAAAACATACTGGGTCACTCTAAGTCACGTATCTTCTCAGTACCTTGGCTTCCTCTTTCAACTGCAGAGGCTGCAGAGGTTTTAGGGTTTCCAAGGGGGCTGTGGGTTGACAAAAGAAGGGCCTGGTGTGCAGAGCCTAATTGAGCCAGGGACCTTTGCTCGCCTCCTACAGAACCTTGCATGCTAAGAAAGGTGAAGTGAAGCTGGATTCCAATCTTGCCTAGGACTTTGGAACTCCACCGTGCACCTGCTTCAGGTAGTGTCATTCTTAAGGTTGGTGTCCCCCAGAGCCATGGAACTTCATGGTGTCACCCTCCCCCACCATGGACCTCCTACCACACTAACCAATAAAGAGTCCTTAGTCAAGTTTATTATCATCAATTTAATCAACCTAAATTGCGATAAATGCAACTGTGGATTGATTAAACACAATAGATCCCACATTATATGAATACTAGCAACAAAATTGCCTTGTAAAATTCTCCTACATGGAATTACTTTATTCATTACAGCATTATTAGTAACCCAGCAGAAGGTTTTTTTTTTAATCTTCACTTCCTTTACTTACTTTAATTACTATAATGATCCACAAACACTAGTCATCACAATATTGTAGTTAAATGTCAGAAAATTTGATGCACTTAATGACTATAAAAAATCCATGGGCAGCTACAAAAACATCAGGTGCTTTTAGCATACACAGGTATAAACATGAGAATTGGAACATCATTGTATTTGGTTAATAATGATAACTTTGACCAAAGTGAACACTTCAGACTCAAGGCTCGGGAGTGGACACCTACTCATATCAGAGTAGAACTGCCTTTTAGTATTCCCAAGGTCTATATCTTCACAGGAGGAGAAAGCCCACAGAATGTGTTAAATGATTGAAAATGTAAGTTCACCTAAGAGACTTAGCCTTGTACTGTACGTAGAGTGGAAACTCTAAGCTGAGTATATGAAACATGTTGTTGTTATAACTAGAGAGCTATTTTAATGAAAAAGTAATAAATGTCTGTTGAAACATTGTACAGAATTCTGTAGTCTGTCATTTTGGGGTCCCTGCAGTGCTATCGAGTCAGTTTCAAAGACACACATCCCCTCAGTGACATTACTAAGCATTTTTCAAACCTCTGGACGAGGTTTGGGCTCCCTGAGACAAGAGCCCAGAGAGTCCGATTCTTTGAACACCTGGGACTTGGGTTTTCGTGGAATCAACGCATCTGACCTGTATTTGAGGAATTCTTCCCTTTATATCAGAATCCTTTGATCATAATGGAATTGGGTATTGTCTAGTTTTTCTGTCTGAAGTCACTAAAATATAACAAACTCACTGCCATCACGTCAGTGCTGAGTCATAGTGACCCTTCAGGGTAGAATAGAACTACCCTTCTGAGCTCGTGAGACTTGAAGCCCCATCTTTTTCATGCAGTGGCTGGTGTTTTCAAATTGCTGAGGCAGCCACTATAATGGGTAACCACTATGCCACCATGACTCTTGTGCAAAGGCACAAAGGCAGTTATTCATGAAGGCAATTAATCACACATTCTCTTTTCTGCTCTGTTACTACCTCTGTTGTTCTAGGCCAATGCAGATCAATTGCTGGGTGTTCACTAGTCTCTTGTAAACTTTTAAGACTGCAAGCCTTATACAATGAAATGAAAGTTAGAATAGAGTGCTGAATACTTTATTAGTCCTATTAAATGTGATATTCATGAAACTCTGTTCCAAACCTCCTAACCAAGGAACCAAATCCTACATGGTGTTTAGTTGTATGTAAACGGCCCCAATAACTATATTTCCCTTCTTGTTTAGCCATTTTTATAAACATATTTATCACACTATCTTGAAAACTCAACATATTCAGGTGTCTTAATTGACAGTACGTAAAATAATCAGCTGAGTAACCCTACCTTTGATCAATATGTCATTTCCATGATTATAAATGGAAACCCAGTATTTCACGGCAATAACTTTTCCTTCTCCTTTTACTCCTGCCTCTGGCAAGCACCAGTAAACTGTTGTCCCGTGACATTGCTTTACATTGTCCTTTTAGTTAAGCGACATCACCTTTTTTGATGGATGTGTTTTCTTCACCATGATGCCTCCACATTCCATTCCCATTGTAGCGCATCTCGAGACTTGTCTCTCCATGTCCATCTGTCCAACCAGTGTCAGGCACGTGGGCTGCTAATTCCTTTTGGCTTTAATGATGAGTACTGCCATAAACATTAATGTGGTGCTGTTTTTGTGCTTTTAGGTGCTGTGGAGATGGTTCTGACCAATAGCAATCCTATGTCTGATGAAACAAAACGCTGCTTAGCACTGAACAATCCTCAAAATTGTCCTTATCTAAACCCAAGATAGTAGCCACTTTGTCAATCTATCTCAGCAAAGGCCTTCCTCTCAATGTGCTGATCTTCTACCAAGCTAGATATCCTTCTTCAGGAATTGATCTCCCCTGACACGTAAACATGTAAGAAAATGTATCACCAGTCTTTCCTTTAAGGAACACTCTGGCTATACTTTTTCCAAGAAAAATCTCTTTGTCCTTTGGTAGGATTTTCAATATTTTCTACCGGCATTACAATTCAAATGTATTGTATCTTCTTTGGTCTTCCTTATTCAGTGTCCAACGTTCACATGTGTATGAAATGAGGCTGTTGAAAATACCATGGGTTGGGTGTTACTTAGTCCTCAAAGTAACACCCTTCCTTTTCAGTACTCTAGAGAGGTCCTGTGCAGCAGATTGATGACAACTTCTCATGTGATCCCTTAATTGTGGCCTACGTGACCATTGAGTGTGTATATTCAAGCAAGACAAAATTGTTGACAACTTCAATCTTTCCTCCATTTATCATGATGCTGCCTATTGGTCTAGTTGTGAGGTTTTTGATCTTCTTTCCATTGAGTTGTACTCCACATTGAAGGCTGAAATTCTTGATCTTCTGCAACAAGTGCTTAAAGTCCTCCTTACTCTCAGAAAACAAGGTTGTGTCATTTGCCTATTGTAGTTTCTTAATAAGCCTTCCCCCAATCCTGATGTGAGATTCTTCATCATGCAATCATTCACATGCATCAAGCAATAATTTCTCTAATTATTTGCTTTGCAAGCAAATGGAGTATGATAAGAGGGTACAACCATGATATACACATTTCCTTCTTCTAAAGCACACAATATTCCCTGTATTGTTTGTACAACTGCTTCCTAATTGATGTACAAGTTCTGCATGAACAATAGGAAATGTTTTGTCATCGCTATTCTTCTGAAGGTTATCTATAATTATGGTCCACACACTTGAATGCCTTGGCTTAGTCAATAAAACACAGGTAAACATATTTCTGGTGTTCTTTGTTTTGAGCCAAGATCCATCTGTTATCTGTAATGATAGTCCTTGTTCCATGTCCTTGTCCGAATCCAGCCTGGACATCTAAAAGTTCCCTTATCAATGCACTGCTGCAACAATGATTGAATGACCTTTCTTAGGAATTGATTCAAGTATGGATCTCTTCCAGGCAGTTGGCCAGGTAGTGATTTTACAATTTGCCTAGCATAAATAGTAAGTGTTTCCAGTCCTTCATCCTCTTGTTGAAGCATTTCAATTGATATTCTATGACTTTCTGTAGCCTTAATTTTGGCTAATCTTCCAGTGCAGCTTAATTTTCTTCCATCAGTATCACTGGTTCTTAATCATATGTTACCACCTGAACTGCTGGAATGTCAACTAGTTTTGAGTTTTGAGTTTTTTGGGGGTTACATGGACTCCATGTACCAGTTTCTGTCTGAATTCCTTTATCAAGCCTTTTGAATATATATCTAGAATTGCAAGGTCATATAGTTTTTTTTCAGTGTTTTGATGTCTGTACTGTTTTGCTTTCTCACACTATTATTATGGTTTTGATTTGCATCTGTGTGATGGATAATGAATTTGAGTACCCTTCATGTGTTTGGTGGTACTTTAATTGTCCTTTGAGGAAACGTATATTCAAGTTCATTGCCCCTTTTATGTTAGGCTACTTTTCATTTTGCCAATAAATTTTTGCAATTTGTAAACATTGTTTATTAGATTCTCATTGGATATGTGGTTTCTGAAGATATTCTTCCAGTCTGTAGCTTATCTTATCATTTTTGTAGTCTATTTTGATCATCAAAAAGTTTCGCTTTTATTATGTTATTTTTTTATTTGTCTTCTACTATTGATGCTTGCCATTATGTCAGAAAGTGCAATCATTTTTGGTTGATGTTGCTGTTTGTTTGTTTGTTTTTGATGATCTATTCTTAATGACTAGTCCAGACACTATTGCTCCTGTGTTGTCTTCTAAGATTTTTATGGTGTCCATTTTCTCATTTAGATTCTTGTGGAACACACACATACACACACACACACAGAACTACCACAGTCCTTAATCCATTCTGAATTTGTTTATTTTGTATGGTGTGAGGACTCTTTCACTGTTCTGATTGTGTAAATTCTATTCTCTAAAGACTATATATTGGCAGTGTTCCTCTCCTTAATGAATGGACTTTGCACCCTGGCTTCCAGTTGATCATAGATGTATGGGCTTTTTAAAAAAAAAAACTCTAAATTCTATCCCACTGCTCCTTGTGTCTGCTATTATAAACTTCCAGGTTGTTTTGGTTATTGTACATTTGTAATTTGTACAATTTGTACAAATTTGTACATTTGTACATATCTAATATTACTTTTATGGAAATAGATGAACTTCTCCATTAACTCAAGAACACTTTGTTATAATAACCTGGCATTTTGTGATACTTAGCTTCCTGACATGATCACTGAGGACAAAATGGGTTGATAAGCAAATGTGGTGAAGAAAACTGATGGTATCTGCTATTAAAAGATGTAGTGTCTGGAGCAGTAAAGACTTGAAGATAAACTAGTGACCATCTAGCTGAGAAACAACAAAGTCCACATAGAAGAAGCACACCAGTCTGTGTAATCAGGAAGTGTCGATGGGATAAGATATCAGGCATCAAAGACCCTGAACAAAGAATCATGTCAATGGGAATGAGGGGGAGATGCAAATTGGAGACCCAAGAACCATTTATAGACAATTGAATGTCTCCTTACCGAAGGGTCACAAGGAAGAAATAAGACAGTCAGGGTGCAGTATAGCAATAATGAAACATACAACTTTTCTCTAGTATTTTAATCCTTCAAACCCCCTCCAACATGGCCCCAATTTTACTTCACTGATTTGGCTAGACTAGAACATGTACAATGGTACAAATAAGGGCTGGAATCAAAGGGAATTCTTGACAGAAAACCCCTCAGAACCAATAATGAGAGTAGCAATACCAGGAGAAGAAGGGGAATGTGGGGGAGAAAGGGAAAATTGATCAAAATTATCTACATATAATCTCCTCCTGTGGGGGGGCAGACAAGAGAAAAGTAGCTTAAGGGAGATATCAATCAGTGTATGCCATGAAAAAATATTATAAATTATCAAGGGATCATGAGGGTGAAATGGAGGGAGGGAGGAGGGTGGGAATGGAGGGGGAGAATGAGAAGCTGATACCAAGGGCTCAAGTAAAAAGAAAATGTATTGAAAATGATGAGGGCAACAAATGTACAAATGTGCTTCACACAATGAATGGATGTACAGCTTGTGATAAGAACTGCATGAGCCACCAATAAAATGGTTTTAAAAAAAATAGATGCTTGTAAGCCAGTACATAACTTTAAAAAAGTAACTAATGTGAGCAGGGAAAGAAAAGAAGGGGAAAGAGGAAAGAAAAGAGTCAAATAAGATATAGAAAACACAAATGCACACACCCAAAACATCTCATTGGCAACAAATCAATCTTGACCTTTAGGGTCGCTGTGACTATTTTGCATTTTCTGAATTTTGTTTGGTTCGGTTTCTTCTTTCTCTCCCTTTTCTTTCTCTGTGCACATTGATGACAGTAACTCCAATTCCATCACCACCGCAGGAAACTTTTGCTCCAAGGTGCACATTTAACCTGCACTTGGGTGTCAATGGCGATTACCAACTATTGGGGAACAAACCAAAGGACACTGCCATCAAGTAGATTTTGGCTTGTTGTAATGGCCCCATAGGACAGAGTGGGATTTCTAAGACTAAAACCTAAAATAAACAGACCATCTCATCTCAGAGTGACCAGAAGCTTGGACTCACTTACCATTCTTATCCCCGAGCACCAGCAGAGCTCTTTCTAAGAGGGAAATGGTTGTATTGGTCAGACAGGGTCCTGCATGTGTACATGCCACCAGTGAGGGTTTGGAGGTTGTTAAGGCATTGAAGAGTGATTATTAGAGCTTCCAGACCCTGATGTTCTTGGAAGAAAGGCCTGAAGATCTGCTTCTGAAAGTCAAACCTCACCATCTCTATGGGTCACAATTATCCAGTCCATTGCTCATTATAGAGATGTTCAGCATTTGACAACTCTTCATTCCTTGTGCATGGAATTGGCATGAGTCAGTGCTAAAGTCAGTGGTAGCCTCAATATGTATTTCTTTGTATTTTCTCTGCCCTCAAATCCTAGGCACAGTATGTACATACACACGGACCACTTGCTTCTATTGCTCTGTTATAAAAGTGACATCACCATAAAAATTGACATCACCACAGAAAAACTGTTCTGTAAGACAAGAGGCCCACTCTTCAGATACAAGGTGGAGAGGCGTGAGGTCCATCTTCACAGACTGCCAAGCCATCTTCACAGTCACGTGATGCCACAGATAGATGGCCTGCAAACAAAGGATCTTCACGTTGACTAGGCAGCTTCCTTGTCGAGAAGGAAAGAAATGGTCTTGCCCCAAACCATTAAGGATGTAGTTTTCAACCTTCCTAATGCCCGCGATCCTTTAATACACTTCTTCATGTTGTGGTGACACCCCCACCCCATAACATAACATTACTTTTGTTGCCACTTCATATCTGTAATTTTGCTTCTGTCACGAATCAGGCGACCCCTGTGTCCCAACCCCCAGGTTGAGAATTGCTTTTCTAAGGAGACCCATGGATCCTCAACTAGGATGTCAGTTTCCTGGTGGTTGGTGACCCGAGGGAAGCCGTAATCCTCACTCTCCTGACAGCTCCTCAACCATGGGGACTTAGAAGGGGCATTCTTTCACCATGTGTTCAGGAGTCCCACAGTTAAGCAAGTGAGAGGGACCTGCACCAGTGATTGTCTCTATGGGGCTGGCGGTGCACTGGTTACCTGTGACAACAGCCTGATGCAGCAATGGCTGCTCCAATTGTTTTAGCCGCGTGGCTCTCCTTCCACTCCTCCTTAACTTCATAATTATGGCAAGATTAGTGGAGTTAGACTACAGGTAGCAGACATGGCAAAGTGGGGTGGTGCAGCGGTGTGGAAGAGCACACGCAGAAACATGGTCCACAGGTTGGATCGGACCATAGATTGACTCAACCAACAGGTAGTCGGGCATATATGTTTAGACAGGGCAACTGTGTCAGGCAGCATACTAGTCTGACCACCAGGGATAGAGAGAGATTGGTCAGCCTCCTGTGAGACATTTATCTCGTTCCTGTCTCCAAGGGAGGTCATCAAGCTGTGACCTGATTGATAGGTTAAACTCCACCCATTTCTTCTTCTGAGTGCCATCTTGCAAAAACAAATACCTATCACAGTCCATCCCTTATTTTACACATACTTAATCTCTAGGCATTAATAAGATAATACTTACATCTAGCATCGTATAACTAGTATGCATATTAATAAAAGCACACTAACTCTATTTCTATTTGATATATTATACACAAACAAGAAAAAGATATTTGATAAGTACACATAATTAAGAAATAGCAAAAATCACAAACATCACCTTTGCACTGGATTCTGTGGCTATAACTGATATGTAGGACTACTCGCAGTCACTCTCCATTCTGCATACCCTTTGCCCTCAGCCAGCATCTCAGCTGGCCATGGTTCTTTTTCTGGGGGGAGGGGGCACCCAGGCCTTTATTCCTGAGGAATTTGAGTCATTAGCAGTCATGTCACAAGTGGGTTGCTGGAGCTTACATTTAATCAAAGGACATGGTAGCATTAAGAGAAGACCTAAGAAACCCCCTGGAGTCCAGACATATTCTTCTCTACTTATATTATGGAGCACTAATTTTTCCCTTGGTAACCAGAATCAATCACAGCACTCAATAGAGTGACACCCTTCTTTACCATGATCCAAAAGCATGAGGAGTCCCAAATGGCCATAAGACATTCTTAACTGCCAGTCCAATGGAATCAGTCCTGTATTTCCAGGAGGCAGTGCTCCTTCCTTTGGAACTATGACCTCCAGGCATGAAGAGCATATAGTTGCTGGGAGAGGAAGCAAAAATTCGACAAGTGGGTCACTAGAACTGATAATGAATGGTGTCACACTGGCTTTCACACCTTGGTTCCTGGACCCATGAATCTTGGCTATTGGAGACACAGTGATATATTGGCCACTGGTTTAGAACCTAAACAACCTTCTGGAGAATATTGCCCAATACCTCCATGGTGTTGCCATCTAGCTGGCACTGTAATTATATCTTTAGAAGGCTGTTTCATTGATCTATCAAGCCAGTGTTTCAGAATGGTGAAGAAAATTTTATGACCAGTGGATTTCATGGACATGGGCCCATTGCAGCACTTAATTTGCTGTGAATTAAATACCTTGATTTGAAGCATTGCTCAGTGGAATGTAATCCCAGAAGATAAGGTATCTTATAAGTCCATGAATGGGAGTTTTAGTAGAAGTATTGTATGTAGAGAAGGCAAATCCATATTGAGAGTAGGGATCTTTTCCAGTAAGAACAAAGTGATGCCCCTTCTATGGCGGAAGTGGTCCTATGTCATCAACCTGCCACCAGATTGTTGGATGATCTGCCCGAGGAATAGTTCTATATCTTGAACTCAGTGTTGGCTTCTGATGATGGCAGATGGGACACTTCATAGTGGCAGTGGCCAAGTCAGCCTTGTTTTTCAAGGGTTCCTGCTTGTGTAAGATTCTCTGGAACTTCTACCATGGAACTTGAGATCTGGGAAATATAATCCCAAGATATTGTTATGGACTTGCATTCTCTTTCCAATCAACACCTTTACTCTTTTTACAGAAGCTCTAAAGTGAACCAGAAGCCTGCAGAAGTTTAATGAAACTGAGACTGAGATCCTACTTAATAAGATGGAGATAACCAAGGGCAATACACTCTGAACAAAAATATGGCAGATTGACTTTAGTTGATTGATTTATTTAAAATTATTTAGCATCTACTAATGGGTGGATATTGTCTGTGTAAAGGTGATACAATTAGGAATAAGTTAGACAATTATATAAACTCAAGAAACACAGATTTGTTGGGCATTTAAATGTATGTAAGTATGCAAAACTCCAAGAGATCCAATCTGAAGAGAAAATTGTGGATAAAGCCTATACACCATGTCTTATCATGCAATTCACTTGAAATGAAAAAGCCAGAAGGGCAATGAAACCCAGTTTCATAGAAAAAAAGGGGACCAATAAGTGCAGAATAGAAAGCAAGCCCCAGGGTGCCAGACTATAGGACAGAGTCTACTGTAGGACTTAAGTGTTTATGAAATGGAAACAGAGAAACTCCGAAAACCCTGCAGACCTACACTGGAGGGAGTGTATTAGTGCATATTTTACCACAAGGCTATTTAATTAGAAACGTGGTAACTAATAGAAGCATCTGATACAGTTCCATTTGGGCATAACATAAAACAGCTTTATTTTAAATTCCATGGGATGATGCCACACATTATCTATCTATCTATCTATCTATCTATCTATCTATCTATCATCTATCTACCATCTATATCATCAACCTATATCATCTATGAAGCAGACCAATTTTATTGTTTTTTTTATTTGTTGTTTGTTTCCAGAGAAGAAAAGCACCCAGGATAAAATTGGTACACATTTCAAAGAAGTGTGGCATGGCTAAGGCTTAATGTACTGTGACAGTTCTGCAATGCAATAGCATGAAGCTCAAACTGTATTTGTGTTTTAAATATTTTTGTGTCATCTTCATTCTTATTTTTCACTTACATTCCTAAGTGCTAATATACATTGTCATGGCAGTACAGAACTTACAGAGAATATATTCATGATGAAGGGGTTTATTAATGGGGGCTGACTGAAATGCAACAGGATACAGTTGTTTATCAGGTCCTACATGAAGTTGTTTCAGGTCTGCTAATAAATGCCCCAATGGGTACAGAGATCCACTGTAAGCCTTAACTTGCAGGGATGCAGCAAACCTAACTCCCTGAATTCACCGTCCATAGGCATCCCATTCTACAAGCCAGTGTCTTGTCCAAAACACTCAGTTTTATTTGTTCTATGGGCTTGGGAATCCATCACCCTGTGGCAGGCTCTGACTCTTTGTGCTGCTGCTGCTCTTCTGGTGTTAAACTCTCTTCTGCACAGGGATTTCAGGTTCCTGAGGATGTTCTTCACTCCAGCCTCTTCTTGGTCATGAGATCCCTCTTATTTCCAGGGAATCCTGTTCACAGTCACACACAGTTGAACCCTATGAGTATCCCCCACCCCCTCCTTACCAGACCCATACAAGAAAAGGTCTTTGGGTAGAAATTAAAGGCTCTGGTGAGAAAAGCCACATTAAATGATTCATGGCCCCTACAATTGTCAAGATATCACCAGATACAAAGGAAGTCAAACAAAACAAAGGTGAATATATAACCCCCTCCCAGGGGGGGAAAGAACAGAAAAGTGGGTGAAGGGTGACAGAGAATGATGCAAGATATGAAAATAATAACCTATAATTTATCAAGGGTTCATGAGAGAGGGTAGGTGGAAGAGGGAGGAGGAAAATGAGGAGCTGATATCCATGGCTCAAGTAGAAGGAGAATGCTTTGAAAATGATGATGGCAGCATGTGTAAAAATGTGCTCAGTACAATAGAGCAATGTGTGGACTGGAATAAGAGATATAAAAGTCCCCAATAAAAGTATTTATAATAATGATAAAAGGCATTTGGATTTAATAATTACAGAATAATTGATGAACTTGGAGAATAGTTTTACTGGAATCTTAAGGGCAGAAGGCAGATTTTAGGGAGACTTATAAAGCAAATTCGTTGTGGAAAACTGAAGAACACAAATGTAGACTAAACATACTAGAGTTCTTGTAATCATAGGAGAAAAGTGATAAAATAGCTGGAAGAAGTGGTTATTCAAAGAGAACTGTAGATTTTGAAGTTGTTTGAGGGTTTTTTTTCTTAAAGGGAAAGTTAGTTCTAAGGATTACAGCAGGTAGAAGTCTAAGGAAAGAGTGTTTGGGGGGGAAAAAGAAAAATAAACACACTAATACAACACACACACCCTGCAAAAAAACAAAAAACTCAGAAAGCAAAAACAATGAAATTTAATTTTTTACAAAAGTAGTTTGTGTATCTACCACCATCAATGTCCCTGGAGTTCTGACTCCTTGTCACGTGCCTTTGATTAGAATTATGCACTATAAGTCTTCAGTGGCTGATTTTCCAAGTGATTTATTAGATACCTCTAAGTGAACTAGAATGTCCAACCACTTATTTAGCATCAAAAGGAGCACCAGAAAACCATTTGCACTACCCAGGGGCTCCATTTATATACAACTTTCTGGTTTATAGAAATGATTTTAGATCCCATATAAAGACAATGAAAAGTCAGAGGATCTTGAACATCAAAGGGCATGGTTTAACTTCTAGTGCTAGGATTGCTCTGGCTTCCCTCTGAATAAGAATAGGAAAAGAGGAAAGGTGGGAGGTTATGGCCATAAGACTCCGTGTGACAGATGATGATCCTCTTGGCAGCTGTTTTCAATGCCATAAAGTTAGTTTGTCCTACTAGCAACTCGGTACCGTGCACTGCCTGGCCTGCCACCATCCTCCCACCTGCTGTTATATTTGAGTCTAATGTCCCAACTACTATATTAACACATTCATTGGAGTAAAAAGCCCCCTCTTTACATGGATGTTGGGCCATTGAACATGAGAGTACTCTTTCATTCTTTTTACCACTGAGCAACAGATTGGACCAATGCAATATATCATTTGATTTCTTGTCTGCCATTTCCCCAAACTCATTGTGATTCCATGTTAAATTAATTCATTGAAAACATGAATCGTTTCTGTTTATCATGATGTTATCTATTGGTCTAGGTGTGAGGATTTTTTAAAAATAATTTCTTTGGGGGCTCTTACAGTTATTATAACATTCCATACATCATCTACCTCAAGCACATTTGCACACATGTTGCCACATTCATTTCCAAACATTTTCCACTTGAACCCTTTGTATAAGCTCCTCTTTCCCTTTTCTTATTTTTGGAAACAATCATTTTATTGTGTGCTCATACACCTCCTCTCATGATCCATACATTCATCAATTGTATGCAGGCCACATTTGCACACTTGTTGCCATCATCACTCTTAAAACATCCTCCCTCCACTTAGGCCCCCAGTACCAGCCCTCCATATTTCCCGTCTCCCCTCCCCCATGAACACTTAATAATTTACAAAATGTTATTGCTTTTTTATATTGTACACTGTCCATTGTGTCCTTTCACTCACTTCCCTGTTGAGGATTTTTTTAACATTGAATTTTAATCCATACTGCAGGCTACAGTCTTTGATTTTCATGGATGACTCAAGTTCAAGTTCACCAAACTGGAGTATGCCATCTGCATACTGCAAGTTGTTTCTAAGTCTTCTTCTTATTCTGACCCTTTGTTCTTCTTCTTCATATAGTCCAGCTCAGATTATTTGTTCAGTTTACAGGTGGAATGAGTATGAAAAAGCAAACAACCCTTACCCCACCTTTACTAATTTTAAACCGTGTAGCATGCCCTTGTTCTGTTCAAAGCACAGTCCTTTGGTCTATGTACAGGTTCCCCATGAATACAATGGCATATTGCAAAATTCCCATTCTCATCAATATTATCCTTTTCAATGATCCAGTCACATTCCTTTGCATTACTATGAAAACATAAGTCAACATTGTTCAAGTATTATCTGTTTTCTGTCAAGATCTTTCTGACTTCAGTGATGACATCCCTTTCCAAATCCTCTACTGAATTAAGTTGTGTATATTATTAAAGATATTGTTTGATAATTTCCACATTCTGTTGAGTCACCTTTTTTTGAAGTGGCCACAAATATAACTGACCAGGTTCCAGTAATAGACACTTAAGTGATAACTTAATTTAGCAACAACAAAATCATAAGATATATTGATTGGGAATTGGCTATTCACTATGGTTAGATTTTTCTTCTTACGATGAGAATGGATGACTTGTATAATTTATGTTAAAATCATAGACATATTATAAAATTGTTAGCCTTATAATTTTCAGCCCAATATGTAATCACTCTTAAATATCAGATTGACCAGGACAGTCAGATTGAATGCATACTAAAACACAAACATGTAACAACATACACATGCACACATACATAAGTCAAAATCAGACACCCAAACCAGAATTCTTCTGATAATGAAGATATAAGGAAAATTTTTATTATTCAAAGAGTTTTGGTATTAAACTTGAGAGGTTATTTTATTTGAACCAGAAGAGGATCTCAATGTACTAAAAGTAATTTCTCCCTAATCCTCTCAAAGTGCTGTGATGAAATTATGGCTGTACTTTCTAAAGAAACGGCAAGAAGGCACTTGCATCTTTAATGAAATCAAGTTGTTAACTGTAAAATTATCTCTGTGCGGGTAATTAAGGTGCCTGTTTTTTGTATACATGAAAATCATCTGAGTTGTTTTTGAACTTTAGACCCATTCACACCAGCGCCAAGGGAGCATCACTAGTGAGATGTCAGGGTTCTTAGTATACATTGAACCTCCCTTTCTGATATGCAATTTGAACAAAAATCAAGAACACAGTTAGCATTCAAGCAACTTACACTGTCAACAGGAAAACTACAATATTTTGCTCACCAACAGCCCCACCCCAAATTTTTAAGGTAAAAAGAAAGTTTTTCTTTTTTGCTGCTCCTGTGACTTCAACTTTCCCTTTGAATGCTGCTAATGGATCGATTTCCTCTGTGCTTGTTGGAAACAGAGAACGTTCCGCTCATGATGGGCAAACTGCTGCTGACATTAGAGCATGAACTTTGGCACGATGGTGGAGCAGCATTTTCCTGAAGTGACTTTAAAGTCAAGCTCTTCTTTTCCTTTTGGAACCCCGTCTTCCCCCTCCCCCTCCCCAATAGCTCACAATGTGCCAGGCAAGTTTTTCTAAAATGTTTGCAAAGGACGAGCTGGAAGCTTTTTAGTAATGTGTGGTTGTAGAAAATACATTGCTGTGAGGCGTCATCGAGTCCATTTTTGAGGCAGAGCAGGCCAGGTGTTAGGGAGGAATTCCCCCCTCAGGTTTCCTAGCGAGGCTGCAATCTTTATGGAAGCAGGTAACCAGGTCCTTTCTTCTGCAGGGTTCCTGGTGTATTCAAATCTTCAACCCTTTGCTTAGCATGTGGGTACGTAACCATTGCAACTCTAGGGCAAATTCAGGAAATGAAGTATGAGCTATGGCAACTTTTACGATATCTTGTAATGCAATTGTGGTGCAGGTACTCATTTCCAAATTGGAAGTTTTTGTCTTGAGAAGTATAGCCACATCACTCATTGGTGTCATGATATGAATCCTGGAGTTACTCACTGAAAGGGTAATGATGTAATAGTTCTGATGCCTTTCCACTTGCTTGTGTATATTAGCAAATGCAACTGTCACCATTATCCAGGTGCCTTCTTCATGATCATTTTAATATTTCAATCTTCTACAAAAAATATTTTTCTCACAGCTAAACCTGAAAGCTGACTAAAAACCTATGTATTTAGTAGGACTAATGCACACCCCACTTCAAGGGGAAATTTTTCTGCTTGTGCTTTAAAAGCCTTTTATACTGGCCACTCTGTTCCATAAATTCCTAACCTATGTTCATTTTAAACAAAAGAAGACATCACTATACTTAGTTTTATCTTTAAAAGAAATTGGACATCGGAGAACCCCTAAGGAGAATGCCCAGTTGGTGTTTGAACCTAACTCTGCTTCCTCTAAACCCAAAAAGACCACCCTGTGTTTCAGAGAGAGACAAGGTTGGAGCCCCATGCTCTTCTAAATGATAAGATTTGTTTAGGATTTTCTTTGCTTTTCAGGACTCTCCTCTTCCCTCAGGTTGTACCAACAAATGTTGCCTTAAACCCTAACTCCTATACTTATAAATATGACCTTAATTAGAAATTGTATCTTTACATATGTGTTTGTAAGAGGTCATACTGGGAGCAGGTGGATCCTAATTAAGTATTACTTAGGTTCTTCTATTAAAGAGAGATGGAGAAATAATGCGGGAAGATCGTATCAGAGATTGATGTGATGCTGCCCGAGTCAAGGGTAACTTAGGATGACAAGAAGCTGGAAGAGGTAAGGAAAGATTTTTCTTCTAGAATCTTCTGCCAGGGCTTGTTGCTGCTAACACTTTGCTTTTGGAAATCAAGCCCTGGTGGCATAACAGTTACGTGCTGGGCTGCTAGGCACTGAGTAAATAGTTCGAACCCACCCGTGGTACTGAGGGAGAGAGATGAGGCTTTCAACTCCTTTAAAGATGTGTCACCTCAAACAGCCACAGGGGTAGTTCTACTCTGTTCCATTGCATCCAAGTTGATTCAGTCACAACAAGTTTGTCCACACAAGGTGGTTGTAAGCCATCTAGAATGTGGACTTTTATTACCATCCCCCAAAGAGACAAGTGCACAATTCCTTTCTTTTCCTAGAGCCTGTTATCACAGTTAACACTTAGGAAGCATTTTTGTGTCACCTATATGGGTGAAATGGCATTATGCACATTAGCTCATTTACATGTTTCATCAGCCTAATGGTAGCTGGAAGACATCACTATACTTAGTTTTATCTTTAAAAGAAATTGGACATTGGAGAACCCCTAAGGAGAATGCCCAGTTGGTGTTTGAACCTAACTCTGCTTCCTCTAAACCCATTCCTGCTTTGACTCAGACTGTCTTTTATCTCCAGAGTAATTGTGTTAGGTTAATTCAGAGAACATCTTCCAATCTCTAAAAGAGGTTTCTCTTTGTATAGAATAATCAATGAGTTTGGTCAATGACACCAACTTTCCTTACTTAATAATTCAATCAACTAAATTCTAAGTAACTTACCTTAACTCTTCTTTAAAGTTAAACTTGAAGTGACAGCTAAATTTGTGACTCAATATTGCCTTAAAAATGATTATGCTTCTCTAAACCACAATATCTCCCATCTAATCTTATTTTCTTCTCATGTAATCTTCCTTTTCTTTGGCTTGACCAAAAATATGAAATTGCAGGGCTTTGAAAATATGTATAACACAGTTTAATCGTTGATGTTGGTGCTGTTACTCAGTGAAAAGATGGGTAGCTTGTATGTACATGCTAACATACATACCACAAACCACACACTACTCACTCTACACAGTCACTCACACATCACACACAGATACCGCACATATGTTCTCACATTCTGCACACACACCACAAACACCTACCAACAGTGTACTCAGACATCACATGCACGCACATCACACAGACATCATACTCACTCATCTCACACACAATGCACATTTTCATATCACGCACACTCATGCTGATACACGTTTTTTCCTGATTTAGTTTGATGAATTAGATTAAGGGCAAATCCCCTGCTTAGAGGGCTGGTGTGGACTTACCAGATAAGGGTCACTGAAGAAAGGGCTTATGACTTTTTATTTTCTGGAAAGTGAATTCATACTTATGAGAGAACTCTAAGAACTTATTTTGATTTTGTTTGTTTTTTATAGACTGTGGAACTAAGCCTCTTGTTTTTCTTGTATGTGTGCAGTACTTAAACTTATTTATTCTTTGTATGACTGACAAATCCAGCTGGACTTGAAGAGGTACACTGGTACAGAGGGGAGCTGGAGATATGGGGAACCATGAACAGATCAACCCCTCAGGACCAGTAGTGAGAGTGGAGACACCGGATGGGTGCAGGGAAAGTGGGGTAGAGTGGGAGAACCAATTACAAGGATCTATACATAACCTCCAGCTGGAGGACTGAGTGAGGGGAGACATCAGGCAGTGTAAAATATGACAAAATAAAAATAATTTTAAAAGTATTGAGAATTCGTGGGTGAGGGAGAGCAGGGAGGGAGGGGAAAGGATGAAAAGCTCATATTTAAGGTCCCAGTGAAAAAGCAGGTATTTGGAGAAAGATGACAGTAGCAGGTATGCGATGGAGCTTGACACAGTCTATGTATGTATGGATAGTGAAAAGCAGTGTACAAGTTCCCAATAAAATGAATTAAAAAAGAAGTAGTAATTGTAGCAGAAACAATGTCAGGAAAATATATTATTTGTGCTTTATTGTTAGAGGTTTTTCATAGTGACATTTGCCTCCTCTTGTTAACATGTACACAGATAATTTTGAGGTACATATTTAATAAACAAATGTAGTGAGACTGACAAAACCCTTGAAATTATAATTCTCAATGCCTCTTCAGGTCTGAACCACTGTCTTGTGGCCCAATAATCATTGAAGATTATAAGGATAGTATCATACTAAGAAGAATTGTGCAATCATCACAACAGTCAACTTTTACACATGCTCTTTTTTCTTATAGTCTTTGTGGGTAGCTCCCCGTTTCCCTCCAATCTCCTCTTCCATACCCCTCAGTAGTTATTCATCCAGTTACTGTCTCTACTGACTTCTCTTGAATTTCATGTACTGAAAAAATATACAACAACAACAAAGAGGAAAAAAGACCACAAAACAGAGTAAGACCTTAAGCAAATGGAATGCAGGAATATTAAAAACTGGAGAAAATTTTAAATGGGTTAAAGGGGTGATCCAATGATCAGGTGTCGCATTTTAATCTAATTGCATCTACCTGAATTTTTACCATGTTCACAAGGCTATTCATGTCCTTGGAGTAGGGCAGAGGGGATACTCTAGAGGTTTAAAGCATGTAGAAAACCTGCAAATGGATTTTGAGCTTCCATTTTCCTTTAGAGTCTTGTGTTCAGAATTTATGCTCCACAAATTTAGAGCTTTTTGTATTTGTAGTCCTTCGATCACACAAACTGGTGGGTCTCTTCCTTCATTGTAGACTTAGTTGATGCCTCACTTAGTTATAGCTGCTTACTTTAAGACCAGTCTTTAGGACTCCAGATGCTGTCATTTCTGACAGCCAGGTACCTTGTAGTTTCTTTACCTCACATGGCTCGAGGGCCCGTATCTTTCATGAGGACAGACGGAGATTCAAACTCACTGCCATGGAGTCAATGGTGATGTGCAGTGACCCTACAGAACAGGGATAACTGTCCCTGTGAGTTTCTGAGATGGTAGCAGTTTATTCAATTATAAAGCACTGTCATTCTCCTTAGGAGCTGTTGGAGGTTTCAAATTGCTAGCCTTTAAGATAGCAGCCACTGGGTAACTACTACCTGGATTCCTGCTTTTGTATTAGGCCTATGATTAAATGTTAGCCCCCAGCTCCAGTATGGTCTGCTTTGAAAACTTCTACCTAATATGGAAAAATTAAAACAAACACATTCTAAATTAGTCTGCCATCCCCACATCTATATTTATAGGAATACCAATATTATCAGAAAAACACTTCAAAATATTGTGCATTATTTAATATAGTAATTAAAACAATGTGGGAAAACTTTCATTTCAGACACAATAATATGTATTTCACATGCTATCATATTTAGTGAACTATAGTTCAATTCAAACTGGCCTATTGCAAATATTGGTTATAGATTTTACCATAATAGAGTTAGTCATAGAGGATGGGTTAGCTTTTCATGGTGTAGTCTCTTATACAATTAGGAGATCTGACTTCCTCATCTCAGTTTACAATCAACTGCAATTTAAGGCATATGCTGTGCTGTGAAACTCTTACTAAGAATAGTTTTTCAAATCTATGATAACAACTTAATATGAGACCTCAATTTCAGTGGGTGATCTATAAGAGGGAGTCAAAGGAGTCATGGAAAAGTTCCATTTTATTTGATTCAGTTTTCCACAAATGTTTTGAGGTTCCCTTATGTGTGTTAGTTCTTTCTCTTCTGGTATAATTCTTCTTTTAACCTCTCACACAAGTTGATTGCATCTGTGAATTTCAAATCATGATAATTAGTTCTGAGATTCAACAGTCTGCATTTAGCCTTCCTTTATGTTAATTCATCCTGTACAGGAAATGGTTTTCTGTGCCTGACTCTGTCCAAGGGCACACAACAACAATCTGCTGTCTATTAGCTTCGCCAGGTTTACTCAAAAGCATCATCATGGCTCTGAGCTGGAGAGCAGAGGAAAATAGACAAAATGTGAACATACATGCTGATGGATATGACCCAGAGTTGGGTTTAGATTGACAAGTGTGTCCACATGGAGAGATATGGAGTTGAATGACTACGTTTCAAGAGATCATAAGCTCTCTAGGGCCACATGATACAACAGAAGTTTCTACCTAATGAAAAGGTTCGAAGGCATCCCAAGGGCCAATTGCTTTTTTCTGTATGGGAGTGTGGTTGGCTAAATCAGCATCCTGAAAGTGTAGTGGGTAGAATTCTTCGAAGCTATCATCTCTACTTGGTTGTTCGGATTTTTCAATGGCTCATTCTAAAGCAACTCTCAAAGGATTATTATCCTTGTTAGTTGACCTGTCGTCCATTTTTGTTCCATGGTGGCCTCACATATACAGAATAAAACCCTTTTATAGGGCTTTACAAAGCAGATTGATAGGTCCATCTACTCAGGCACTACTGGGTAGGTTTGACTTGTCAACCTGTCAGTTGCTAGGTGTTTAACCCTTTGTTAAACCTAGGGGCTATACTTAGACAAAGATTAACCTGAATATCAAGCTTCACAATAATTATTTAGTGGAAAAGTATTGCTACACATTTCTAGTTGATGATTGCCAGGGTTCATGTCAAACAAACTGTGTTTAAATGTGGTGTGGTTAGTGAATGATGGCAGACATGTACTCTCAGTAATACACTTGTCTTTGTCTGATTGTCCTTAATGGAGATCACCATAGTGGAAGGCAGGTGGCCATGAGCCATACCTTGGAGAAGAACCTGGATTAATATTATAAACTCCTCTGCCTCACATGATGCTTAGGTCTCGATCTTGGCCCTAGTCCCACTCTGGAACCCCCACCAGTAACCATGCTATATTGACTTGTCAACTAGCATCTTTATGCAATAGTCTTCCATGTCCCTTTTAAAATTTTGTATCCCAGCAAAGCGTTGGGCACAACCATGCCAATGGTCTCTCTAATCCAGATGACATAGCTCTGTGGTTGTATACTTGTTTGGTTTAAGGCCTGATAGATATTTTTTGTTTGTTTGTTTGGGGTTATTTTTTCGGGGGGGGCATCACTGGATAAATGCTTTATTTATAAAATAATGATAGATGAAAATACAAATTGATAGAGGGAAAAAAAAAACAATATACAAAAGGCAAAACAGTGGCTATTGAGGGGATTTTTTTAATCCCAGTTAAATTCAAGGCAGAGGATTCAGCTCAGGGGTTAATTGATGTTTCTTAGTTTTGTTTTGTCTTTTTAATCACAAGGGGAGGATTTTACAAGATTTTCTCAGAGGACACAAGATGACTGTGGGGATTATTAGGCAACATCTTTAATAACATGCAAAACTGAATTGGTTAGGTAAAGGCTAAGACATTGCACCAACAAATTGATGTCCATCACAACAGTGCAGCTCCCGATTCTTAAATGGTATCAAGCTCTGTCCTACGAGAATTTCCTTGGGAAACTTTAATCAATTTATCCTAATGACATAATGCTATCTTTTTAGGACTTCTTTTTGTTTCCAAAGTTCAGGGACCATTTCTGAGGAAAATGACTTGAGTCCTTCAAGAATGTTAAAACAGAAAGATATAGACTTTGTGTAAAGTAAAGACTTCTGGGGAGAGGTAGAGAGATGAAAACACCACTTTCAGTAGGGTATAAATCTAAAAGGATAAGATGTCAAGAAACAGTAACTTCACACTTTCTCATCTTTATTTAAAAAAGACTTCTATGATTTATACCAGTACATTAAAAAAATTCTTTATAGAGCAACTATCTGAGGCATTTTCTGTTAAGAGAAAATAGAGGCTCTTATCAAATGTTTACGATAGAAAAAGGAATAAAAACAAAAACATGCAACAAAAGAGTAAATTCATAATTAGTAAATTTAATTAATTGAGTAAATTAAATAATGTCACAATAATTAATGATATTTGGGAAGGTGTCAAAATTTGAGCCTAAATATTTGGGCTTGACCAGGAAGAAATAATTCTTGGCAAAGTGGAATATAATTTCACAGGTGAATAAAGATGATAACGTTTTTGAGAGTTTTGCAAGTAGAGATTAGATAAGCGGCAGGTTATCTGTAGCTAACATTGAGGGTCAAAGATGAAGAAGCCTAAAATCTTTTGGACGAGGGATTCAATCACTATGGAAACTGATTATAAAAAGAGAGAATATCAAAGATGGAAGAGTTGTTTCTATAGAGGGAAAATTACCCTTTCTAACAGTAAAGTCTGAAAGAAGAGAGAATTACTTTGATGGCAGAGAAAAATGAGTTCAGGATGAAGTAAAGAATTGACTTGTAAGGACATCAGACTCTTCTATGACTAGTAATCCTTGATTATAATGCTATATAGTAATAAATAATAAAAGAGACAACATTTGTTATGTGTTTTTTACTGCCAGGTGTGCTTAAGTGACTCAGGAGCATTTTCTCACTTTAATATCACAACAATTCACTGCTAAGTAGATGCTGTTATTAATTGGATTCTCTGAATGGTGCAAATTGTTACACGCTTGGCTGCTAACCAAAATTGTGAAATGTTTGCTCATTCTCTTTTTTCATGGGGAAGCTTTTTTTTTTTTAATGTCAGATAAGTAAATACAAGTGTAGGATGGTATTATGATTCTCCAAAGACATAATTTTGCCAAGAAGACATTCTTTGAATTGTTATTTGCCTGGATGTCCTAGACTGTAAATGATATGACACTAATTAAATGTAACATTTTACATAACATCAGAAGGATATGCATATGACAAAGAAATACATGAAAAGACAAGTTACATCACTAGCTATTAAATGAAAATGAGAACATGCAACATGCCTATCAGAATGGCCAAAATCTAGAAAACAGAACAAATGTGACAACTCTAGATGATAGTAAGTGCTGACAAGGATGCAGAACAACTGGGATTCTCACACATTAATGCTGAGAATTTCCATAGGACAGCTATTCCAGAAGATGCATTGTCCTTCTTAGAGATAATTAAACACAGAGTGGCCGCATGATCAACAAATTCCATTTCTGGGTATCTATGCTCAGGGAGGTGAAAATGTCTGCTCACACAAACATTTGTACATGATTGCTTATGACGGTGTGATTGACAGCAGAGAAAAAGTGGAAACATCCCAAGTGCTTTTCAGCAGATGAGTAGGTATGCACATTGCTTTATTTTTTCAAACGACATTAGTGGTGTGTGTGTATGTGTGTGTGAATGTGTGTGTGCGAGAGAGACAGAGAGAGAGAGAGAGAGAGAGAGAGAGAGAAACTCACTGACTCTACCGTAATCACATTCTTTGCTTCAGGTCAGAAGTGATATATCCTTTCAGCTCATCCACCATTCAGAGAAAGATTTAGAGAAAATGTGTATCCACTCCTCTCTCAAGCTGTGGAATAGATCATCTAACTTTATGTAAAGAATTTTGTCTTTGTCCTTGGTTTTTGAGAGATAACTTCTAGAACTGGCCAGGGGAAACAAACCAACAAACAAGTAAAAAACCTCTGAGCAATTAGGGTATCAGCTGTCTTGGCACAAGTTAGGACAACTCAGCAAGCCCAACAGGGGGCGTTACTGTCCACCCTCCATGACCCTACGTGCAGCTGAGAACCCCCTGCCTGTTTTGGAGTCTCACACAGGGCTAAGGGAAAGACACCCCCCACCCCCCATGCACCCATGTTGGAGTACTGCATTCAAAACAAGGCTGCCATACGAGTGGCTTCCAGTACTCAACACCACTGCGGGAACCACTGACTGGCCTCTGCTGCTATCTTGCCTTCGAAGGTAATTTTGCCCAGCAACTTTGGGAGCCTACACTAAGCAGGCACACCACCTGACTACCATGAG
>PVJH01016465.1:0-50506 GCA_004026705.1 Nesogale talazaci
ACGAGTCAAAAGTGAGCTGTCCTTATGGCCACAGCTATCAGTTGGGACACAGCGGAGAACAAATCCTAGAAGTGTGTGGTTTCACCAGCACATTCTCTTCAGTTTGGCAAGAAGCCACTTAATGCTCACCCAATACTCCTCTATTTCTAAATCCATTTCCACATGGATGGGACTGCATACACAGGTTATGGTCAGAGGGCTGTGGTGAGCCTGACAGTGGGCAATGTCACCCTGGTCCATATCTTCCTATGATATTCTCTAACACCACCAGAACTGCTGTCTTATGAAGGCTTTTTCAAGGAAAACAGCAAGACAGCAGAGAAGCTAAGGTTCATGGGAGAGAGGTCTGGTCTGTGGAATTGGCTGGCACTCACCTCTAAGTTGAGGCACCTCGGGTCTGCAGGCCTGCAGCGACTGGCATCCCCATCCGCTCTGCGGTGCATCTCTGGGCTTAGTCGAAAACACAGTTTCCCTTGCTCCTCCCCACGGTCCTGGCTGAGGTGCCACTCCATCTGATCTCTCCATTTGGACTGTGAGGTGCATGGGAGGGATTTATTGTTGTTGTTGTTTTAAACCAAAACAAAGGGGGCAGGGGTGGGGAGAGGAGGCACAAAGAAAGGATAAAGGAAACAAAAATGGGTAAAGGAGATGACTGAAAACCTACCAAAGAAAAACATGAACTGAAAAAAAACAACCTAAATGCAGTGGCATGGGAGGGTGAAGAGAACAGAACCAAAATGAGAATGAGCAAAACAAAAGTTGAAACATCTGAAAAGCGAAAGGAGAAGGGGTGGGGTGCGGTGCGAAACACCAGTTATGAGGCACATGCAGGGGGAGGGGGGTGCATGAAATCAGAAAACCAATCATAAGCATACTACCCATGAAGGATATGGAAATAAGGCTCTCCTTCCTTCTCGTGGGCTGAGCAGCAAAAGCCAAACTCCAGGTGGCCGCTGGGTCATGCACAGGAGGGTGATGTGTAGAAGGCAGTCCTTGTAGCCTCTCCACCCCTCCCTCATTGCACAGAGGGCAGGAGCAGGAGTAGGCGGTCAGCAAGCTCTTCCATCAAAACCCTCCTTCCCTCAGGAGGCTTCCTTCCTCTCCCCATTCTGGCTTATCCTCCAGCAGGGATGGAGGGGCCTGGGCTGCCCAGGGCCCTTCGGCACTGTACTTGGTCTCTTTTGAGATAAAAACCCACGCAGGGTCCCAAAGCTTACTGGCAAGTCTGCTTATCATTCTGACTGCGAAATGAGCTTGTACTTGGTTTTAAATTCCTCATTGCTTCTTCACCAGGTTGTTTGAAGCCCCCAAAAGGAGCAACATTGCATGGAGTCAAGTGCTGTTGCTTCCACTGGGGTTAGCCTTGCAGCCTGAGGAAAGACCTCCAGATCAAGGGCTGTGGTGTAGTTGAAGAAGGAAGACGGAAAGGAAAAGGGCAAAAGAAACAAGAAAACTGAAAAAAAATACTTAGAAAAAAAAATAATAAACCACGGATAGAAAGGCTTTGGCTGACACTTTGGACTTTATTGCACGGCAGGCTGAGCTCATAACCAAGCAGCTGTGAGCAGAGTAAGCTCTAGAGCAGCAATGCCAGCGAGCAGGAGGAAGAGCAGGGCAGAGCGGGCAGGCAAGCCGAGGAGCCCCCTTACCTGCAAGTCCGCCACCAGCTCCTTTCCCAAGTTCCCAATGGGGGAGTCCCGGGACATGGAGGTCATGGTAGAGAGGAAGCTGGAAGACTCAGTCAGATGGGGCAGGGGGGCCAGGTCTTCCAGGTGCTCCCTCAGGCCATCCCCAATCCGGTTCACCTGCTCCAAGAAGGCCTGAAGCTCCTTCCTAAAAGCCTTCATCTTGAAGTTAATGGTGCTCAGCAGCTCGGGCTCCTCCCAGCCTCCCGGGACACCAGGCTGGGTGGCATGCAGATTGGCCTCATAGATCAGGCTGTCAGTGTCAGTGATGAGGCTCTCCACGGTGCGTCCCAGCTGTTCTGCCTCCTGCTTTATGTTCACGAGGCACTCAGAGTCTTCTGGGGCCTGTGTGAGTGAGGTGGGACATACCTCACTAGCCTCTGAGGGCTTCCCACTTCCAAAGCCGGATGTCTTCTCAAAGGTCTCTTCTGAGTCACTCTCGCCACCAATGGGGCCTTCCCTCCTGGGCTGGGCCAGCTGGCCTTCCTCCCCATCACTTTCCTTCTTGCCCATGTAGCTCTCAGTGTCACTGTCGCGGGGGCTTGGGACACGGAGGCCCAGGTGCGCGGCCAGATCATAGCGCTGCACGCTGGACAGCAGCACGCGGTTCTCATACTGCAGCTTCAGCACCTTGCCACTCAACTCGTTGATCTGCAGCTGAGCCGACTTGAGCTCCTCTTGCAGAGGGAGGCCTGTGCGGCCATCATGGCCCGTGCCCTCCTCCAGCCATCCTGGCTCTGGCCTGGCCTCAAACTTGAACTTGCTGAGCTCATGAGTCAACTGCCGGTTGTGGTCCTCCACCTCAGAAATGGACCTCCTGAGCAGCTCCGCCTCCTCCTCCACAAATTGGAGGTGCCGGCGCAGTTCGGATGAGGACTCCGCTGACTCTGCGAAGGGTGAGGTAGGAATGCTTGGCGGGTGGTCCCTGCTTGCACACTCACGCTCATATTGGCCCCGCAGGTCTTCCAACTCTGCTTTGAGGCCTCGGTTCTCCACCTCCAGCTCGACAATCTTCCGGCCCAGAATGTTGGCTTCTTCCTCCACCAACTTGAGCCGAAGTTTCAGCTCAGCCTCTCTGGTGCTGGGTGGGCCCCCTGCTTCCCCGGTTGGGAGGGGGCTGTCCACGTCACCATAGAGGGACTTGTACTTCTGGAGTTCTTGCTCCAGTCCGTCCTTTTCCCTCCCTAGCTTGGCCATCTTTTTGCACATCAGGGAGGCTTCCTCTTTGGCAAACTGAAGCTGGCACTGTAGGTCAGCACTGTCATCCTGCCAGGAAAGCACAGCCCAAGAGAAAATTATTTGAAAATACCACATGGCAGTGTTTCTGATGATTTCCCTGACACCTCTCTCTCTCTCTCTCTCTCTCTCTCTCACACACACACACACACACACACACACACACACACCACTGCAGTCATTGTTCTTGAGTTACATGTAAGAGGGACCAGGACAAAGCACAAAGGCAGGGGACTGTGTGGAGTATTCAATATGTACTTCTCTGTGCTTTGTCATGGAAACAACAACAACAAAAAATGGTTTAGGGAAAAAAAGCACAAGAAAACCATTACACGAATTACAAAAGAATATTATGTGCTATACCAACATTTATCTGTAATGTGGGGTATCCTAATTACTTTGTGGGTGAACTGTCAGCAACGATAGACACGACGATCCTTTGGCTGAAAGTGGGTACAGACGAATAGGAAAGCCACCGCTGTTTTATTAGCCGCCCCTCAGTCTGTTCCCAATGCAAAGAGGCCTCATTCAAACTGCATAGCAACCCACAAAGTAGTCAAGGATGGTAATGTCAGGTGAGCCTAAACTAGAGCCCAGCTTTCCACAGATTTATTGAGGTACTACGGCAAAGGTAATTCACCTCTCATTTGGCGAATGTCTTCATACCCAACTTAAGATAAAGAGGACAAAAAATGAGAAGAGATTCATGAGCTCGATGGAAGAGCTCTGATGCCCAGCATCAAAGGCCCGCAACTTAAGTGCTGAGGCCTCGCAACAGTTTGCCATGCAAGCGCGACCTCTGAGAATGTGGTTATGGTCCCATCTGCAACAGCAGGACATTGATCTCAGAATTCCAAAGTGGGGGATTCAGTGTGGTCCAAGAGAATGGAAAGTCAGCTTTCCCTGGACAGTGTAGGTGTCAGCCCTCTGAGTTGTGTGACCTCTAGTGTTGGTTTTCCACAAATATTTTATTACTCACACTTGGTGAGTAGGCAAAAAACCCCATGTCATCTCTACTTTAATGGCTAGCAGAGGTTTCAAAAAAACTGCCTGGGGGACAAAGCCTTCACAAAGACTGCCCTCATCAGACAGAGAAACACATTAATGACGCAGTGGTTCAAACGTCACCAGACACAAGAAACAAAAGTTGTGTCAAGCTGGACTCTCCAGACTTTGAACAAGTCTCTAAGGCAAGTCAACCCACCCAGGGGAGGGCATATTCCTGTAGGTGACCATTTGTCCTCCCCTGGTTTCAGAGTTGCTGCAATTTTCACACATTCCCATGCCAGCCCAGTCTTTGGCACACTCTTACCATACATTCCTCATCTGACAGGAAGGATGAAAAGCACCCCTCACAGCCTCCTAACTTTCCCCCTCCCTCTGATTTGACCTCTCCTCCCCCATCAAACATCTCATGGAAACCCTCACCAAACCACCACAAAGGGAAATACAGACTCCAGGAGCAATCGAACACCAACAATGGAGCAAGCATGCCATGGCACCAAGGTTGCTGTGAAGGTCAAATGAAACAGGGACATAAAGGTGGCTTGTAAGTGCTGAAATCACACTCCAGCACCTGGACTGTACTTTTTTCTTGGTCTGAAACATACTTAATCTTGGGGGAAGGAGCAGTAACTCTGCCTCCTCTCTCTCTGTGTCTTAGGAGAGTAGTATATAAAGGTCATGTGCAGGTAAGCAAGTGTTTACGAGTTCTAATAATTTAGCACATCAGTATTTTGCTTGGCTTTGGTTAAGAAATCATGAAAACAATTTCTGTGACTAACTGTCAATAGGGCTGTCTTTCTCATTCAAAAGTCTCTAGAACTGAATGTGCTGTTGTCATCACTATGAGGCTCGGGGTTGACTTTAAAAGAGCCTGCACAGGATATATGAAATGAAACAAATAATCATGTTTCATCCCAACTTTAAAGGAAGGGCATGCTGGCATATGTGCTTTCCATTCATTCAGTAAATATTTTCTATTTACTAAACATTTATATGGAAATTGGCATGCTACCTTTAAACCCCAGCTTCCTAGAATGTTCTCAAGCAGAAAAATCAAAAAGTACCTTTTAAAATATTACAAGAAATGACACACAAAAAAACAAAGTTCTCTGCTCTTCACATAAAGTTTAGAGACTAAATTAAGTTAGACTACTTATTAGTAGAGAGTGATTTTCAATCTCCTATAAATGAATTCACTTGGGAGCTAAATGCATGGGATGGGGAGGCATAAAGGTCTTCAGGCCCATCCTGAACATGATAGCCATTGGGGGCTGTCAAAAATTTCCTAAGTGAGACTATCTTCATATTTGAAGCAGGAAAATTCGACTTTGTGTCTAAAGAAGGCAGCAAGAGCCACTGACAAAAATGTTCTCTAGCTACAGGAGACACAGTACCAGATATAAAGAGCTGCCTCTCCAGATCCAGCCGCCATTCCCCTAGAACTCTAGACAGGACAGGCAAGCCTAGCATAATGGTGCACATTATGACCCTATTTACAAATGGAGAGGCTGGTCACCATGTGAAAGCCATAATGAGAGAAATGGGAGAGAAGAGACAGAGTCACCGACAAATTTCTGGAAATTTTCTACTCAAACCAAGTCTTGAATCTTGAGCAGAGTCTCCAGTGGTCTCTCCTGACAGTGTTCCCCACAAGAAAAAGTGAGAACTGTAGGAGAGGCATGATTTCTGAGAGGTATAAGCAACCTGAGCCTTCCTAGGAACTCTGTCCACTCTGAAGATCATACACGTTCATCCTCCTCCTCCTCCTTAAACAGAAGATTCCAAAGGACCTTGTACACTCACCTTACTCACTCTCTACAGCTCTATAAACCAGTCAAGGTGTCTCAATCTTCTTACCCTTAACCCACTTTTTTGTTAGGGTTGGCAAAAGACACAGTTACAGAAGGAAGATTCCATGACATTCCCTAAAGAATACTTGATCTGTAGATTAGCTGGGGTTGATCACATGTCTAAAAATGCTTCTTGTTTCTTACAGAAAGAAGCTACACAGACAACAAGAATTCTAGCACAGGATCTGAAGCATACTTTTATTTAACTCAGCAGCCATTTGCACAATGTGTGCCGCCAAGGCTAAAGCCGTTTCTGAAAGACAATTTTTGAAGCCCAGAGCGTGCTTCTCCTTGAAAGATCAGATTTGGTCTACCTAGTGGAGAAGGCTTACAGCAGGGCATGGAACACTTCGGATGTGGCCACTAAGAAAGTGTGGCTAGAAGAAAGCTGCATTCAACCTCTTCTGAGTAAGGAAAGCCACAGCTTCGACTAAATGAGAGAACCACAGCCTTACTCAAATAGGAGGTTGCTAGATACCCGGGTTATCTTGTAATCATAAACTGTTCAAAATTCTGCCAAGACACTAAGGGAAGCGTCTAGTCTCTAGCCATCTTGCTGTATCTTCAGCTTCAGGATATCAAATTCTGGTTTCAAGAGATCAACAGATAAGCTCTTGGAATGCAGAATCAGAGCAGAGGGTTTGGTCAAACTTTCCACATGAAACCCTTCCTTTTGCAGGCAGAGAATGCAAACATGATATGAAAGAAAAGACACACACAAGACTACCACCGTCACCACCAACAGCTGGAAAAGGCCTTGTCAAGCAACAGAAATATATTAGTGTAGGTATATATTCTTTGGCTTGCAAGTCTGCTATCTAAGCAGCTAGGCAGGCAGACTGCTCTTGTTCCTACCTTGCGCGGGGACACCAGTTTCCTTTGAGCTTTGGTTGTAGACCTGCAGGTCCCAAGGCGCTCCACTCCACCATTCTGCTGAACAGAAACTCCTCCTCTCAATAATGCCACAGACAGAGCAGAGCAACTCAAACCCTCCCCCTCCAGGGTGCACTTCCAGAACCAAGGGAGCAGGGCTCCTGGTCTTCACCTGTTTTACCCACGAACAGATAACGGAAACTCCAGACGGAGTACTTCTGGATGGGGCAGTCATAACTCTTCAAGAAAAGGGCTGCACTGATACAAATTAAGTTGACAGTTTGCTCTCTGAGGAGGAACGTGTCAGCATCCTTCAGTGGAAGGACATTTCATTACCCCTGGTATTAGAGAGGGTATAAGAAAAAGTTAATCTTTGGCATTCCTGCTAATCACACTAGTTTGGCGCTCCTGGAATGGCACTCTGGGAGATCAGCGAAGTTGGAGAACAGAGAAACCTAATGAAATCATTGCGTGTGGAGTTCACAACAGGGCAGGGACACCGAGCGGCTCTATAATTACTGCTTGCTTAGAGAGTTCAGTCAGTTGATATCCCAATAAAGCCTCTGTTCTCTCTAACACCTAATACCAGCAGCAATTTACCCAAAAAAGGAAGAAAGGAATCCAGTAAAACAACCTTTCAAAAGAGCTAAGGAAAGTTCTGAAGACAAAATGTGTGTTCAGAGGAAAGGCTGAGATTTTACTGTCTTCTGGTTGGAATATTCTACTTTCAATAAAAACAATTTTACATATTGCTTATCACATTCACTAGAAAGAAGTCAACACTCAAAACAAGACCTTCTAAATGACCAGTGTTAGCCATCTGTGTGATTTGACTGTGTGAATGGCTGGGAGGGGGGGAGGGGGGGTCAACATACTTTCTTACACTTAGGAGTCCTGGCAGGCCCTTGAGTTGGAACTTGTTATGTTTCACGCAAAACTGGTTTGTTTCCCCTCTTTCCAAAGAGAGGAATCTAGAAGGAAAAGTTTCATTTTCTACTTCAGAATCCAGATTTTGGGGTGGTCAGGTTTGTTTTTTTTTAATGTTTCAAAGGCAAAGTTAAAAAATGATTGAGAAAATTCAAAGGAAGTGTTTTGACTATCACCGTATGTGCGTGGCAACCCTATAAAACAGAACCGAGTAAGAGACATGAAACTTCTGCTCACCTGGTTCAATGTTTTCTTTTCTTTATTCATTTCCCGACTGCTTCTTCTTTTCAGGGAACTCTGAAATAGATCCAAGTGACATTCTGTTACTAAGAGCCAGGATCTTGGCAGACTGTCACCACAGTTAGAGGAGACACAATGGATGGAAGCTCTTTCCTTTCCTGGAATCAAGAAACAACTTAGGGTCAAAGTTTAGACACAGTTGAGTAAATTTGGTAAGATCCTCAAATCATAGCTTCAAATGCTAATATTTGTATGTGAAGCCTTCTTCAATTATCCATGCTTACTTGGGAAAAAAAAGGAGGATTTGGTTTGGTTAACTTAATAGAGAAAAGATGAAAAGAAAAGAGTAAAAATGATGACTATGGTTATGCAATGTTTCTAGAGCTGCTTACCTTCCTAATTCTGTTTTCTTTGAACTAATCTAAAAATGAACAGATGCTTCCTGCTCCCTATAGGTAAGTGGCCAGAGAAAAGAATGGTAAGGAAGAGGCAATGGTGGCCCATGCTTATAAATAAAACCTAATTAGGTTGCGAACCTTTCTATGAATAAAAGCAAAACTGATAAAAGCTATCAAGTAGAGAATCAGCAGGAGATTGGTTTGGGAAAAGTGTCTGAAAGAGAAATTCAGCACTACTGGAGGATCATCATAAAGATAAGTAGGCACAGATTCTCGGGGTTCTGAGGGGCTGGGGGCTTTTGGCTTGCCACAGTGAAGTCCGGCTGGGGTTTAACCCACCACTGTCTGCCATTGTCTCTGCCAGAGCTGCTGCTGGCCCAGGGTAGTTCCAACAGCGCTGGCCTGAATTCCGAGCTGCTGCAGGAACCACTGCCCATCCTCCGCAGCGATCTGCCTGATTGGGTGGATCCACTCAATATTCACGGTGCTCTACTCAGGAGTGGGTAGCCCACCAGCATTCTGTGGCACTACCCTTGCAGTGAGCACCTCCAAGCATCCTCTGCAGTGCCCTAGGCTGCGGTGGGCTGCACCATCCCAGCTCCTGGTGAGATTATGCAGTGCAGCACCATCCTTGTGGGTCCACAACAATCCAACCAGTGGGCCCTGGGGAGACCACCCAACTTGCCCTACAGAAAATGTAACACTGGTTCACTATGGAAAGAATGAAGTCAAAAGAGGAGAAAGTGTTAAGCTAATTCCATAGTGACAATAGTCACAGGAGTTTGGAGACACATTCCTTTAAGTCTCCCAGAGAGAGCCAGTGCACTTTGAGTCCCAGGAAAATGGCACCTAGCTCCTGGAAAAAAACACAACGCAACCAGCAATCAGCCCCAACAACATCAAAGAAAAAAGCAGGAGAAACAAAAGGTAACAGCAGAAGTGACCCTGAATCTAATGGCATGCATACAAGAAGCAGACATTGATATGCCGCAGAAAGAAATTTTCAGAATGATGCTTGGAGTCATACATGATAAGAGGGAAACAATACAGAAAAAGGATGAATTGATGGATGAGATAAAGTCCATACACCAAAGGGAAATACAAGAGCTTAGAGACGAGACAACAGAAAACAACAGCAGACTAAAAGACTTCAAAAATTGACCGGAGGAAGCTTAAATCTACAGCAGTGACCTACAGGATGGCCAAGTGGAATTTAACATATGCGAACAAAAACCTAATAAGATTATCAGAGAAACTGAAGAAAATGTAAGATCTATGTCTGATGTTATAAGGAGAAATAACATCAGAATTATTGATCTACCAGAGGAAGACACAACAATGAAGTCATCTGCAACAAGATTCAGAGAACTCCTGGAGGAAAACTTCCCCAATTTAATGAATAAAAGCCAGGCAACCACTCAAGAGGCTGAAAGAACACCAGCTAGACTGAATCCCAAGAAGTCACCAAGACACATAAGAGTTAAACTATCCAACTTTGAGGAAAAGGAGAAAATGAGAGCAGGTAGGGAAAAAAGAATCAATCACATATAAAGGTTCCCAAATAACAATATGCTCAGATCTATCAGCAGACACTATGAAGAAGTGGAGAGAGTGGAGTAATATATTCCAAAAATTGAAGGAAAATAATGCAAACCCAAGAATACTCTCCCCAGCCAAATTATCTATCAAGATACATGGAGAAGAAAGTTTTTCCAGACAAGGAAAAATTCAAAGAATACATTAGAAGCAGCCCAGCCCTACAAAAGATCCTTGCTGACCCAGTATGGGCAGAAGACCAGCACGCATCAAGCATAAATAAGAGAATGTCACATAGAACAACCTCACCCAGAGGGTAGGAAAGAAAAAACAGTCCTGAAAAGAGGAACAGTGGAAAGAAATCAAGAATGATCAACCCTCTCACACACATCCACAACACACTGAAAAGAAAGGGAGGTAGGGAAACACCCAACACAAAAGGTAGACAATGAAATCACATATTCCACAGTTGAAGATAATAACCCTAAATATCAATGGACTGAACTCAGGCATCAAAAGACTGTGGCTAGCCAACTGGCTTAAAAAACACAACCCATCAATCTGCTGCCTACAGGAGACATATCTCAAGACTACAGACAAAAACAGACTGAGAATCAAAGGCTGGAGAAAGGCATACCAAGCAAACAACAATTCAAAAAAAGCAGGGGTAGCAATCCTACTCTCAGATAAAATTGACCTCAAAGTGCATAAAAAGAGATAAGGATGGATATTATACAGTGCTCAAGGGAAGGGTAGACAATGAACCAATAAGCATTGTAAACATATATTCCCCTCATGGGAGACCCGCTGAATACGTAAACCAAACACTCCAAAAGAAGAAAAAAGAAATCACAGCCTCAACAATTATAGTGGGTGCAGTGATGCCCCCTTTGGCAGTCATGTACTTATGTTAATTTTATGATTGAAGTGTGGGGGTGGAGTCTGGCCTGTTAATCTGGAGATAGCCATTGAGTAGCCAATGGGGCCTCTGTGTGGGCATGACTTTCTCCTGAGACTTCTGAGAAATCTCGCGATATTTCCCTCGCTAAGATGAGAAGCTGTCTTCCCCAGTTGTTGGGAGTTAGGCTCAGAGGTGATGAGTCATGGAAAAGACAAGATGGCAGCATCCGAGAAGCTGGAGGAGCCCGCGGAGAGACGACATGGCTTTGCCCTGATGGAGCCAAACCTCTGAAGCTGGAGCAGCATGCTGTTGAAAGACCTGAGTCCTAGAAGCAAGGAGCAATGGGGAAACCCCTGCCAGCACCAGAATTCTGCACCCACTGACCTGTGACTTCGTCGTGAGTCAAAAGGAGACTTTGTAGACTGAAGGAAGTGCACACAAGATAAAACAGATGCCTGGGGCCTACTAAAAATAAATCAAGTATGCACATCAAAAAGCTTAATGGACTGGGAAAACAGACTGGGAATTTTTTTTTTTTAACCAATGATAAAAGACAAGGGTCTAATTACCCCAAGCTATAGAACTCTATAATACCTCAGTAAGATAATAACAAATGATCCAATCAAAAAGTGGGCAAGAAACATGAATAGAGAGGGAACCCCAAGGTGACACTCAAATGACTAACAAACACATGAAAAATGTTCACAAACTTAAGCCACCAGGATATACAAATTAAAACTACAATGAGATACCATCTTACACCCACAATGATAGCCCACTTTTTTAATGAACAAAACCAGAAAACAAATTCTGAAAAGGATGCAGAGAGACTGAAATTCAAGCACACTGTTGGACTTTTAAACATATACAACCACTATAGAAAGCACTATGGCATTCCCTAAAACAACAGGGAATAGAAATCCATTATGATCCAGCAATTATGCACTATTGGGCATATACCCAAAGAAATGAGAGACAGAAAATGAATAGATGCATGCTTTCCACCGATTACTGAAGAACAGTTCACAATTGCAAAAAGCTGGAAATGGCCCAAGTGCTCAACAGAAGATTGAATAAAGAAACTACGTTACTTACACACAATGGAATACAATACATCCCTAAAGAAACTTTAGGAGAGAACAAAGGACCTCATGGCATGGAATGTCCTGAAAACCATCATGCAGAATGAAGTTAGTTGATCAAAAAGGGGCAAATATTGTATGAGTCCAGTACTGTAAAGATAAACACCAAGATGTCGACAGGCTTCTGCTTTCAAGTTATGTAAACTTCCAGCCTCTCAAAGATGTGGAGAGCCTGTCTAACATCCACAAACAAAATCACCTCCCTTACATGTACATCTTAAAAAAACACTTCAAAAGAGGAGGCTAACCTCAGCAGAGGTCATCTTTCAGGAAGAGAAGAAAGGGATAAGATCATGCCTTTGCTGCCATTCATTGTGATAAGGTCACATCAAATCAACCGACATTCCTATAAGAATGATGGGAGAAACTTATTGGACAGTCATATCATGAATGGTGGGGGGAGGGGAGCACCTATGTTTCAGAGAAGGTTTTTCCATTTCTATTGGTAGGCAAACAAGGAGAAACAACTGCATGGGGGGGAGGGGGGCATGGGAGGGTTTCTTAACAATACTTATACAGGACCCAAGGGAAGAATGAATCTGATACTATGTCCTCAATTAGACACTTTTGACCTAATTTCTAATTAGTCCTTGGTGACCCAGGTCAGATGCTATAAACGACTGTGTCTTTAGACTCTGTCCTTTGAAGGAGCATATCTGTCATAGACCACATCAGAAGGACTCCATGTGGAAAGTCCACTAAATGCACTGTGCTTTACCTCAAACTCACCTGTAGCCCTTGGTCTTAAAACTGAAACTCAAACAAACCAACCAACAAAAAACCTGAAGTTTTCCTATGTAAGATGAAATTGCTGATTATTGTCCCAAGGCTATGGAAATGGGGTTGATGGATGTTAGTTTGGATCCCTGGCTTTAAGTACCCAATGAAAGTAGACTAAGCACCACCATATAGTTACTTTAATGTCCTGTATTAATCTGATAAACATGGTTCCATGCTTGTAAATAACTGGTCATGGAAATTTTTCCCTATCACCAACCCCCACTGTCAAGGTAAATAGTGCTCAGTCATATAAGAATTTAATCTGTACAAATCAACAATTCCTGGGAGCCTTTCAGAGCCTTTCTAAAGTTTTATAACTTCCTCTTAGAAACAGTTAATTTATATACCACTGGATTGAAATGCCTCGTACCCCAAGAGGATGACTGATAATGAGCTCGGGCATAGAAAGACAGTGAGGCCAGAGACATATATAAACCATAGAAATGTGAATGGATTTTGGACTTGCACTTGATTCTAGCCTCAAGGGAGGAATGGCTGGTTCTGATGATGTGACCTTGCTGGATACTCACCCTCATGAAGAGATCACTGAAGCTATGGATGCTACAAGGAAGTGTGCTGAAGCAATCAGATACTGCCTGGCTATCAGAAAGAATAAGCAACCGAGGTCTTAAAGGCTGATCTTAAAAGAAGCAGCTATATAAGTAGTGAGGTACCAATTAAGTCCACATGGAAAAAGCGGGTGTGATCCAAGGATGATAAATAACAAAATCTAATCTGGAGGGAATAGTATCAGAGCTTACATTGTGAACACCCAATTGACAAAAGCCAGTGAATGACAGTGGGAAACCAAAATTCATTTGCAGAGTTCCTACATAGATTAACCCTCTGAATAATCATGCTACGAGATAGAGTATATCATAAAGGCCATCATGTAGGTTAAAATGTGATCCCTATTTAAATTCCCTTTTAAAAATTTGTTCTAGTTTTAATAGCCCCTGCTTTTTTCTTAGTAGGCTTTTTCCCTCAGTGGTTTATTTTGTGGCTATTGTTGGTCTTTTTTTTTTTTTTTGTATGCTTTCCAGTGTAAGAGGAACTGGAGGGGTGAAGCTATAGAGACAGTAATTGGATTAGAAGCTTCTTGTTATGGGGGGTTGTTGGAGAGAAACGAGAGCTACTAATAAGCATACAAGAGGGACTAAAATGTTCTGAAACTGATTGTAGACATGATTGTGCAAGTGTCTTTTAACTAAAAGACCATTTTATTGAGGAGCTCTTGTAACAATCCATATAACAATTGTATCAAGCATATTTATATATACGTTGCCATCATTATTTTCTAAACATTTACTTTCTATTGAGCCCTTGGTATCAGCTCCTCTTTTTTCCCTCTCTCCCCATCCCGACCCTCACAACCCCTTGATAAATTGTAAATTATTATTTTTGTATCTTACACTGACCGCTGTCTCTCTTCCCCCGCAGTTTCTGCTGTTTGTCTCCCTGGAGGGGTGTGTTTGTATGTGGTTATCTGTTGATCAATGCGATTGGTTCCCCCTTCCTCTCCTCCTCTCTCCACTTTCTCCCTACCCTCCTGGTATCACTACTTTCATTCCTGTTCCTGGTCTCCACGTGTTGTGAGCTCTTATCTCTTATCTATGCCCAAGCACATGTTCTGGGTCATGATAAGGGGGGAGGGGCCGCGGGGGGAGCGAGCTCAAGAAACCAGAGGAATATTGTGTTTCATGTTATGTAACCCCTTTTGATATGACTAAACTATGGGTGTTTATAATATGGGAGCTATATAGCCAAGAAAACTGTATATTTTTAAAAAGATAATCTGTGTAGCAAAACTGAGAGAAAAATAGAATCAGCCTCTTTGGTAAAACTACACAGAGAAATTCTCTCCTCTACCAAGTTAAGGATGGCTTCAAAGTAGCTTTCATTTCCCACTGTAGAAAGTAGGTCTTGCATTATTCTTTCCACTGCAGTTCTTCCTTTGAATTAGCTGAGGTAAGAAATTATGATGATTTGCTACAAAGAGTGGCAGAAAAGTGACACGGTCGAAGACTGTTACCCGAACATCACCCTAAAGGCTTGGGTTATGGGGTTGGGGCTCCAACCAGGGCCCCAAGAGTGAGAGGTGGGCTCCCACACTTCATCACAGTTCCTAAAAAAATGGAAAGCAGGTGTTGTCCACACATAGAGAAAACCAAGGGAAAAAAGTAAAGAAAGAAAGAAAACCAAGGATTTGAGAGTAAGATAAAGCTAAAAGGTTTCTTAAAAGCACTTCATTCAATGAGGGGAGAGAAGTTTATCCTCCCTGTGAGCCTTGGAGATATGGGGACAAGAGGCTTGTGTCTAGGTCTTCCAGACTCATATAGTGTTTCCCCTTGCTGTTGTTCTAATAGAGTAGGAAAGCAATGAGGTCTCAAAATGCATATGCTGGGCTGAGGCCCGGTGGCGTAAGTGGCTGAGTGTGGGACTGTGGCCCGCGGGCTTGGCGGTTCAAATCCAGTGGCGGTTCTCAGGAGCAGCACTGGGTAGCACCTATGACCACCAGAGGGCAGTGATGCCCCCCACCCCAAAAAATGCATATGCTGTGACCCATTAGTTCCATAGCTAAGAAAGCATGCAGAAATAGGCCTGAAGGTTGATGTGCAAGTATGTGCGATACTGTACTTGTTACAGCAGCAAGCAATATTATAGAGGTATTAAAATGACATTTTAAAATAGCATGTAAGGATACAGGAAATGTTCACAGTACAGGTTACAAACAGCATGCATTTCAAACTCAATTTTATTATAATACATGCACATAGATAATTTTTTTAAAGTGGTCTGGAGGAATATATCACAAAATATTAAGTGATCATCTTCAGGTGATAAGCTTAGGGATGATTATAATCTTTTTCTATGTAGCTCTTCCAAGTTTCCCAATTTCCTAGAGTGAACAGTCTTCCTTTTAGTAAAATTTGTACTTTAAAGAGAAAAATGAAAATAGAGCACCACTCTGTAGGTCAGTGGTTCTCACACTTCCTAATGCTGCGACTTTATAATACAGTTCTTCATGTTGTGGTGACCCCCATCATAAAATTATTGTTGCTACTTCATAACTGTAACTTTGCTACTGTTATGAATTGGTCAACCTGTGTGAAAGGGTCGTTCAACCCACAAAGGGGTTATGACCCACAGGTTGAGAACTGCTGCTCTAGGTAGAACACAGTGGTGCTTCATCAGAAGCTACATGCCTGTTTTCTTCTGCTTCACCAAGTCTCTCTGTCACAAGTTGACATTGTCTTGGTTGACCTTGATCTTAAAACATAACATGTATTTTTTAAATGGTTGACAAGAAAAACCAGGAAGTCCCCCCTGAAAGATGGGAGGACATGAAGGAACCTATCCAGCAATGCTGCTGGTCCTTGGACTTACAGTCCTCTGGCAAAGGAGGAATAAGCCACAACTATAGCATTTCCAGCAAGAAGTACATCATCTCCCACTGGCTCTTTTGCAGAACGTCAAAGTGCTTTGGGCACACAACTCATGGGCTCTAAGTGCCTGACAATATTAGGGAAGCACTACCCGTGCCCAGCTCTCTCCCTGGATGACTCAGAGATCACATGGACAGTCTCTTCCAAGACATAATTAAGAGAAAGCATGAATGGAGATGATCAAATTAAAGGAGCCAAGATGGGGGGATTCCTGATTGATTAATGTTAATCTTGCTTTTTTTTAGTTTGGCTAGCTTCCAGAAATCAACTCTGAAGTTCCAACTGGGAAAAAAGTAGTTTGTGACTATAATTGAATCCATCTAAGGCTAGTGTATTTCTTTTTTTTTTTTTTGGGGGGGGGGGGGGCATCACTGTCCTCTGGTGGTCGTGGGAGCTACCCAGTGCTACTCCTGAGAGCCGCCACTGGAATTGAACCACCAAGCTTGTGGGCCGCAGTCCTGCACTCAACCACTTACACCACCGGGGCTCAGCCTGGCTAGTGTATTTCGAGTGATGAATGTGATTAAATTAAATATGAAATTAGGCAATTACTTGGACTTCCATGTTGATTCTTACTATTTCCTACGTTAAATTTGCCTGTGCCTTCCAAGTAATTTCAGAAATACTAGCAAGCTCTCAATCGCTGAAGAGTTTCAGAGGCAGACTTTGGACTTAAATTTTAGGTTGGTAGGAGAAGAGGCAAATCCACAGTGAAATGCTCTGTCTTTAAGTCAATTCCAGCTCACACTGACTAACTACTTGTCTAGTGGTAATATTGCAGCAATATCCAAGTGGATGGCATCAGCACACAGGACTGTCTTCTCTCACACTTTAAGAGGCTAGAAGCGTAACAACAGCTGGAGAGAAGGGCTTGCTCTCTCTCTGGAGGCTCAAAGTTGGGAGGTAGTTCTTATAGATCTTGTGGTAGTCCGGGTAGACTAGAGAAACAAATTCAGTAAACTGCAAGGACATATCTGACTTCTGGCTAGCCAAAGAAGTAATAATATCATGATGCAAAAGTCAAAGAGAACCTACCCTCCATCTTTATGATTTGTTTCTCCAATACCCCACTCCTAAGGCACCATAATGTGTTAGTCTGGGTAGACTAGAGAAACAAATCCATAGACATGCATATGGATATAAGGGTACAGCTTATATACAAGAGGAATGGGACATTGAGAAAGTATCCCAATCCAGTCCAGTTCAAAGTCATAAGTCCGATATTAGCCTGTATGTCCAATACCGTCTCTAAAGTCTCCTTCCGACTCACAAAGTCACAGGTCAGTGGGTACAGAATCCTGGTGCTGGCAGGGGTCTCCCCATGGCTCCTCGCTCCCAAGGCTCAGGGTCCATCAACAGCATCCAGTGGTGGTGGTAGAAGCAACTCAGCCCTGGCAGGGGTCTCTCTGTGGCTTTCCCAGCGTCAGACGTCTGGTTCTATCAGGCCGTGTTGCTTCTCCTCCAGCTCCTCAGACGCTGTCATCTTGTCTTGTACGTAGTTTGTCATCTCAGAGACAGACTCCCAACAACTGAGGAGATGGCGTCTCATCTCCATGAGGGAAATACCCCGAGATTTCCCATAAGTCTCAGGGAAAAGCCAAACTCACACAGAGGCCTCATTGGCTACTCAATGGCTATCTCCAGATTAACAGGTTAGACTCCACCCCTACATCTCAATCATGCAATTGACATAAACACATGACCACCACAGACCACCCCTTGCAAGTTTCACACTTTTACATAACTCTGTACCCATATGTAACTTTCAAATAAACAATAAAATCATATCTATACTTAACAGGATAAAACTAAAATGCATACAATTCAACATGTGCCACCATTATTTAAAATAACATTCTATAAGTGAACAAAACAAAAGATATCCTAGGCCTTACAATTGCAGTTACATAATATCTATACCTTGATCCTATAATCCTATGAATATATATTCCCTCACCTATGAGAGTTTGTAAACCAGTCACTTCGTGCCTTTATATGCCCTCCCCCCAATTTTGGGTATCCAATTTCTATACTTCCCACTTACATCAAACGAGTGCTCTGAGGAAACAATCAAAATTTCGAGTGAATCTTCATTCCACTTGGAACCTTGTGAAGTGCACATTCATTAACAAAGTCAAATCAGGACAGGCCGTCCATAAAGTCAGCTGCGATATGCACCAGTTCACAGATTAAAATTGCTTCTCTTCCTCTGGTTGGGTTCTGGTTAACTCAATGTGGGCTGTCTCATTTAGCCTCACCAGAGTATCCATTGGTCGCCTTCCCTTTAGACCATGGTCTCATCACAAATTCTCAACACACCTAGCCCTCTCACGCTAGGTCATGAACTTCAGACCTGTCAACTCACTTTCATCTTCTCTATTTCTTATGAAAGAAGTCCACTGATGTCAGTGGCCAAACAACCCATCGCTTTATTGCTGCAGTTCTCCTACTTCGACTCAAAGAGTAGATCTGGGTGGTCACCTTACAAGCATTTCAGTCTGCCACAAGTTTCCTTTAACATTCAGTCCCAGAGGAGTTATCTTCATGGTTTCAGATTCCCTGCTTCTGAAAATAATCACTAGTCAGGATTTTCCAAGGAAACAGACTTCATCCTTCTTCAACTGGTCAATCTGACCTTCTCTCAGAATGCAAATATCCTGAGTACTCCAAAAGACTGGGTGGGGCTAATCTCTTCAGAGATGTCTTTGAAGTTGAGTCCTACACCCTTCTAGAGGTCAAAGCTTGACTTGAGGCAACTGGATTTACATACTCTCCCTTCTTACTTCCCAATAAACATTTCTATACATCCTTATATTTACAATAATAGGCATAAGAAATCAGTATAAACAGCATAGAGTCAGAAATTAAACTTAATTCTTAAAACAGTCAAGGTCAATATTTATTAAACTTATCTATAACCTTTTCTAAACTACTGTTTACACAAAAACATGGAACTAGGTCTCTGAAGGCATCAAAACAGATCCATGCTCTCAGTCAGGCATTCTGACCTTCTTAACCATTCTCCTTGTGCAGCATAGGTTCAGAGACATTCAAATGACGGCTTTTACCCCTGAGCTCAAGATACATATTAACAGTATTCATTTTTGCCATTTTATACAGGAATAACCATGGACAGCATCCAAACAAAATATTCAAAACTTTAACTTCCCATATTGTTTCCAGAAAACAATTCAGTAAACTGCAAGGACGTATCTGGCTTCTGGCTAGCCAAAGAAGTAACAATACCATGAAGCCAAAGTCAAACAAACATCTATCCTCCATCTTTGTGATTTGTTTCTCTAGTACCCCACTCCTGGTACCATAATGTGTTAATCCGATATTAGTCGAGGGGTCTCACTGGCTACTCAATGGCTATTTCTAGATTAACAGGCTAGACTCCACCCCTACCTCTCAATCATGAAATTGACATAAGCACATGACCAACACAGATCTGCATGTGTATTGCTACCAATCTTGCCTGGGAGCTCAATATGGGGAGGGTCCCACTACGGGGACTTTTGTCCAAAGAGTTTTTTTTCTTGGTTTTAGTAGAACCTTCTCTCTCTGCTTACTTGTCTCTCTTTTGCAGAGCAGGACTGTGATGGAATAGAGGGTGTTGCATCCCATCCTTAAACCTCTTACAATTGATTGATTTATCACATCAGATTATACTTGGGAGATCACATAATTGGCACTCTTCAAAACTGTCAAACAACTGAGAATCATGGCCCAGCTGAGCTGACACTTACCTAGGAGAGATGTAATGTAAACCATGACATTGACCCTATAGAACTGGGTAAAACTGCCCTCACAGATTTTCCAAGGCTGTCAATTTTTTATGGAAGCAGATTGCCACGCTTTTCTCTCACGGAGCAGCCGAGGGAGGAGGTGGTGGTGGTGGTTAGAATTACTACCAAGTTTCAGTTTACATTAACGTGCTTTTAACCACTGTGCCACTAGGAGTCCTTAATCTAAAATCCAAACTGATGGCCACAAATTGATTACAAATCACAGCCACCCTAGAGGGCAGAGCCACACTGCTCCACAGGATACCTGAGGCTGTAGATCGTCATTGCATTAGACCGCCACATCTTTCTCACATGGAGTGGCTCATGGGTTCACATCACCAACCTTACATTTAGCAGTCAAATTCCTGGCCCACTGCTCTATTAGGGGCCTTACAGACCTCCATTGAGACAATTATGATGCATATTGACCCTGACCGATCCATCTGACACCAGAAATGACTATCCCCTCCCTACTCCATGTCCTTATCTGAGGACGTGGAACCTAAGGTTTCTGGGACTATAAGTCCTCACAGGATCAAACCACCTTGGCTTTCTCCCTGGTGGATTTGAACTGCTGAGATTGCAGGAGGCAGCACAATGTCTGACCCACATCATTATAGGGATCCTTGCTGATATTAGGTGTCATCGCGTTGGTTCCGAACTCACAGTGACCATATGTACAACAGAAGCAAACACGGCAGGGTCCTGGGCCGTCCTCACAATCGTTGAGCCACTGTTGCAGGCATGTTGTCAGTTCATCTTGTGGAGGGGTTGCTTTTTTGCTGTCCCTCTTCTGGAGCAAGAATAATGCCTTTTTTCCAGGGAGAGGTCTCCCCGGCTAACATGTCCAAAGTAGGTGAGTCAAGGCCTTGCCATCCTTGCTTCTAAGGAGCATTCTAGCTGCCTTTCCTCCAAGTCAGCTTTATTCTTTGTGCGGTATGCGGCACTTCCAATATTCTTGGCAAGCATCATCGTTCAATGCATCCATTCTTCTGGGGTCTCTCCTATTCTGTGTCCAACTTTCACAGGAATATAACCTTATAACAGAAAATACCAGGGCTTGGGTCAGGTGCTCCTTACTCCTCAAAGCAACCTCTTTGCTTTTTATCACTTTAAAGAGATCTTGTACAGCAGATCGACCAAGTGCAATGAGTCACTTGATCTCTCATTGCTGCTTCCATGAACACTGGTTGTGAAATCGAGCAAGGTTAATCTGTTGATTACTTCAATATTTTCTGTTTGTAATATTCCTATTGGGCTAGTTGTGAAGTTTTCTGTTTTTGTTTGTTTGTTTATTTTGGCTTTTTACATTGAGTTGTAATCCATACTGAAGGCTACGATCCTGGATCTTCATCAGCAAGTGTTTCAGCAAGCAAGGTCGTGGCATCTACAGATTGCAGATTGTTGATAAACCTTCCTCTAAACCTGACGCCACACTCTCCTTCATATAATCCGGCTCCTCTGATGATTTGTTCCACATAAAGATTGAATATGTATGGCGTGACAATACAACCCTGATGCACACCCTCCTTGCATTTAAACCATGGAATGTTGTTCGTTTCCCACAACTGCCTCTTGATCCATGTACAAGTTCCACGTGAGCATTATGAAGTGTTCTGGAATTCCCGTTCTTTGCAAGATTATCCATAGTTATGATCCACACAGTCAACCTTTGCATAGAAAATAAACCACAAGTAAACATCTTTCTGGTATTCTCTGCTTTCTGCCAAGATTCAGCTGACATCAGTAATGTGTACCTTTTGTTCCATGCCTTCTTCTGAAATCAGCCAGAACTTCTGGCAGCTCACTGTCAATGCACTGCTGCAGTCATTGTTGCCCACTCTTCGGCAACATTTTACTTGTATCTGATATGAGTGAGATTGTGCTATAATTTGAGCAATCTATTAAGTCACCTTTCTTTGGTATAGGTATAAATATGAATCTCTTCCAGTCATTTGGTTCAGTAGCTATCTTCCAAATTTCCTGACATAGAAAAAAGCAAATGCTTCCAGTGTTTCCTCAGTTTGTTGAAATATTTCATTTGCATTCCATCTATTGCTGGAGACTTGTTTGGGGCTAATGCTTTCAGTGTAGTATGGACCTCTTTCTTCAATACCATTGGTTTGTGTGCATATGAAATGGTTGGATGTTGATTATCCTATATACTCGAGTATAAACTGACCCAAAGATCAGCAAACACACCTAATTTTATAAAAACTGCATTAAAAATGTGCTGAAAAAACTCGGCTTACATGGCAGTCTTTACTGTACAGTGCCTGTATATTCTTAACATCTTTTTTTGGGGGGGCATCACTGCTCTCCAGTGGTGGGAGTAGGAGGCCCAGCCCCACTGCTGGAATTGATCCTCCGTCCCCGTGGGCCGCAGTCCCGCACACAACCACTACACCACCGGGGCTCAGCCCATTCTTAACATCTTTTGAAGCTTCTTGTGTCACTCAATATTTTGCACATAGAATCTTACAATATTGCAATTACAGAGTTGAGATTTTTTTAGTATTTTCTATTTTTTAGTTTTCGGTTTAAGAACATGCTGAGCATGCTCTTCCTTTCTCATTTGCTAACTCTCTGTCTTTGTACATTCCATTATAATAACAGACTTTATCTTCTTCAGATGCCTTTTGAAATTTTCTGTTCAGCTCTTTGACTTCATATCTTCCATTTGCATTAGTTGCTCTACAATTAAGAGAAAATCTGGGTCTCTTCTGACATCCACTTTAATCTTTTCTTTCCTGTCTTTTTAATAATGCTTTCCTTTCTTCAGGAATGATGCTCTTAATATCATTCCACACCTCATCAGATTTACTGTCGTTTGTTTTCAATGAGTCAAATCCATCTTGAAGTGTTCTTGAAATTCACGTGGAATAGACTCATGGTTGTAATTTGGCTCTAGTGGACCTGGTTTTATTCCCTTCAGCATTATCCTGAACTGGCAGATGAACAGTTGATGGTCTGTTCTACAGTCAGCCCCGGTGCAGTTTTAACTGCTAATATTGAAGTTCTCTATGATCTTTTCCCACATATGTAGTCAACTTAACTTCTGTGTACTCCATCTGGGAAATTCCATGTGTATATTTGCCTTTTGTGTTGTTGAAAAAAAAAGGAATTTGCTAGGAACAAGTCATTGGCTTTGCAAAATTCTACCATGCATTCTCCAGCTTCTTTTCTATCATCAACACCATATTTTCCAACTATTATTTCAACTATTTGTTTTCAATTTTCGCATTCTAGTTGCCAATAAGCATCAGTGCATCTTGATTGTATGTTTGATCGAATTTTCAATAAAACTCTTCAATTTCTCCATCACTAGCTTTATTGATGAATGGATAAATTTGAATAAAGTTGTACTGATTGGATTTCCTATTAGTTTTTTTTTTTGAGGGGGGCATCCCTGCCCTCTGGTGGTCATGGGAGCTACTCAGCACTGCTCCTGAGAGCCACCGCTGGATTTGAACTGCCAAGCCCGTGGGCCGCAGTCCCATACTCAACCACTTACGTCACTGGGGCTCAGCCTTGGATTTCCTGTTTGAATTATCCTATCACAGACTGCATTGTACTTCAAGATAGATCTTGAAATGTCCTTTTTTTTTTTTTTCGGGCATCACTGCTCTCCGGCGGTGGGAGTAGGAGGCCCAGCCCCACTGCTGGAATTGAACCTTCGTCCCAGTGGGCCGCAGTCCCACGCACTACCACTACGCCACCGGGGCTCAGCCCCGAAATGTCCTTTTTAAGGATGAATGTAGCACCGGTCCTTGTGAATCTGTCATTCCCAGAATAGGAATTTTTATTTTCTTCTTCAAATTGGCCAATATAAATTCATTTTGGCTCACTAATACTTAGGATATTACATATCTTTGTATGTTCAATTTTTTTTTGATGGCTTCTAATTTTCCTAGATTCATATGTCAAATATATTAAGTTCCAATTAAATAGATATTTGCAGCTGTTTCTTTTCACTTTGAACATCAGCAAACTAAAGTCTCAAAGACCTTACTCCATCCACATTATTATGTGGGGGTGGAGTCTAGCCTGTCAATCTGGAGATAGCCAATGAGACCTCTGTTTGGGCATGACTTTTCTCCTGAGAATTCTGGCCATATTTCCCCCTTGGAGATGAGAGACTTACAACTCAGTCCCTTGGAGACGCTCTACTGATAAGACACAAGGCTGACTCCCTATGAGACATTCCAGAGGAGAAACCACAGGGGCTTATCCTGATGGAACCAGACCGCTGAAGCCGGAAAAGTCACATAGAGATTCCTACCAGTGCTGAGATGTTTCTACCACCATTAGAGAACAAGAATCTGCACCCACTGGCCTGTGACTGTCCTGGCATCACTACATGTGCTTCGTGAGTCTGAAGAGGATTTATGGATTGGTGTTGGACATATGGACTAATATTAGGCTTAGGAATTTGGACTGGACTGGGTTGGGATGCTTTCTCAATGTTCCATTCCTCTTGTATATAAACTTCTTTCATATATATATATATATATATACATGTTTATGAATTTGTTTCTCTTGTCTACCCACAATATGAAAACCTTCCTTTTGTTGTTGCTTTTATGATTAGTTATTCTCGAATCAGCTGCAACTTATGGTGATAACAACACATGTATAACAGAACAAAGTGTGCTTGATCTTGTGCTGTATTCACAATTGTTGCTATGCAGCACTGCGTTGTTGCAGCCTTTGTATTTTGAGTGTCTTCCCACAAGAGAGCTCATCTGCCATAGTGGTAGCAGGGAGTGTGGTGATGTGACTCACTGGTCAACAGACCACCACCACCTCCAAAAGGGGGGAAACATATAAGTCCGTAAGTGTGTAATAATTAAATATCCCTCAAATCTGGTGATGGATTAAGACTTTCACTCATTCCAGAGCTGGGACCTGTCACTGCCCACCCACCCACAAGGCTGTCATTCCAGAACCCAATCTCTAAAGGGTAGGCAGTTTTCCCTTTCCTCTAGGTTTCTGAGCTCCAAAACGCTGCATTTTCTTTTGTAAAGCATGTCTGCCTTTCTTCAGTGAAGCAGCTGGAACCTATTAAAGGACTGATTGAATATGACAATATTCACTTAGTACCTCAGTTTGTTGGCATTAAAGTGATTTCCAAAAGGATTTGATGCTACCGACAATATTAGTCCTTATTTGGAAAAGTAAGAAAACTATTACCAGAGGACAAAATATCACAAGTAAAGAAGGATAAGAGAAGAAAATAGACACTCAGAGACTCTGGCTTAAGAAAGGTGTGGGCATAAAATTAAGTGGCATATCTGGATTGCCCAACACCTAGAAAGAGAGAGGAAAGACAAAGAGTCCAAGAGGTTTTTCGATGGCATACTCTCTGAGCTCAGGAGCTCACTGGGACCAGCAGAGAACTGCAACATATCTACAGTGATGCAGTTCTGCCATGCTCTCTTGAGGAAATGGCATGCATCTGCTCTGAAATAGTGTGGCTGATTCATTTTAAAATCTTGACGAACCTACACCTTAAACCCCAGTTGGCAAAAACAAGCAAAACCCTCAATGACAGGCAGGATGACATAATGGCCACCAAATATCTACCAGGGAGGACTAAGATGGCACAAGACCAGGTAACATTTTGTTCTCTTTTACATAGTGTTGCCATGATTTGGGCTTGGCTTATGGAAACCACAAACAACAAAGTTACTGGAAAATTGGTGGCCAAAACTCATTGGCCATATGGATCACAACACAGTGGCATGAATTAAAACATGACAAAATAACTAACGATGACAAAGTTAAACTGTAAATAAAATTATGATATAAGAAGAAAAAATGGAAATTGTGACCAGTAAGAAATATAATTCTGACTTAACCACAGCCAAAATACTTTCCCTAGATATCAAGACCTTCAATTCTGTGCGTGCACACAGACAGACAGGCAGCAAGACCAAGAAACAAGATAGTGAAATATTGCACTCATCATGTTTCAGAGCCCTTACTCCCCTGAGGCACTCCTAAGGTGGAAAATACATGAGAATGCAGAACATCTGCCTGTCAGGGCCAAATGAACAGCACATCACAACAGCAACAACCACCTGTGAATTCACATTTCGGGGTAGCAGATTTGGGGGCATTCCTTGGCTTGCACATGAAATAGTCTTCCTCATTATATGGCATCTGTCCTTAGTCTCTGCTTCTTCTCCTTTGTAAGGACAGCAGTCATATAGGATGAGGTCACCTCCATGGCAAGATGGTGTTCTGGTAGCACAGGGGTATTCAGTTGCTAACCAAACATTGGCAGGCGAAAGATGTGGTAATGTTTCTATCTATAAAAATTATAGTCTTACAAACCCTCCAGAACTACTTAATAAGCAGGAGGAAAATGTACAAACTTTTGTGTAAGTACAAAGGTGGTCACCTGAAAGATATGCAAACATCACCTCATTCTTATGAGGAAGGCTGCTTATCCACATATACCTCATCTTGACCTGTTTTCTTGTGGCTTTACTCCTACTTTTCTTCTATTTCCTGTCACCTATATACAGAGGGTCCCCTATAGTTAAGGCCCCTGGGCCTTCTCTCATAGCCTGTGCTCCACCTGAAGGTTGAGGGAGGTTCAAAATGTTTGTGGAAAATGGAACTGAAAGATAATGGAATTTCCCCACAAATACATTGAAGCCCTTGTGTATCTTCTCACTCTTCGGTATTAGTTTGTGTTAGTGTTGCTGAGGATTCCGGGTCACCTGCGTGTCTATCCTTAAGAAACCGAGGCAGCCACTATCAATTCATGCTCTCCTTCACTTCTCACATTTAGCATCTCATATGTTATGGGTCGACTCGTGTCCCCTGGAAGATAGGCGGAAGTCTTACGTATCTCCAGAGATGTACGTATCTCCAGGATGTACCCTGGTTTGGTAACAGTCTTTGAAGATGTTATCAATTAGTTTCACAAGAGGTCATTTTGGAGTATTTTTCCATCTTCCCAAAGAAGTCTATGATCACTTTGAGTGTTCTATTAAAAGCCTCTTGGATGGTGGTGGCCACCTCAAAGGCTGTTATCATCCAGTTATTGATCCTGAAATATTTAATGTCCCTTATGTGTGTGTGGTCACCTACCTGGCTGCTGGGTTTTATGCTATGCAGGGGGCTCACAGGCTCAGGTCAGTTTTAACGATTACTCTCTCACAATGTCGGAAGTGCTATGTATGAGAGCAAGTGAAAGTTATTCAGGGATGAGCTGCTTATACTTTCCTTTTAAAAGCTCAGCCCTATAGAAAGATACTTCTTCAAAATATTGTATCAATAATAGCGCATGTTAAGGGTCACACAAAGCAGCCCAAACAAAACCCAATGAACTGTGATAGCTTATATTTGGATGTCACTATTAAGATTCAGTGATTTATTGAACTTTCCATGTATACAGTACTATAAATTCCTCATTTTCTCCTTTTATGGCCAAGAAGCTAAGATTAGCTAGTCTGTTTTTTAATCTGTAAAACACACATTCAGAAGGACTCAAACTATTTTTAAATGTTTTGAAGGCAGTTTTTAAACACTGACCTAAACTTTTTACAAGTTTTTTGTTTCTCCATGGACCTCATATTTTTAAAACTATAGATCCCTATTTAATTTTTAAATTTTTATTGTACTTCTAACAGTATTTTTTCCTTTATTGATATTTTAAACCAGTATTTTCCAATCGACCATTAAGTATATAGTTTCTTCAAAGAGAGAGTGTAACTCAGCAATCATGGTACATATGGACATTTTCTTCTAAAATTCACTAAGTAATACTAATGAGAGTAATTCTGATTTCTATGACATTAGAAAATGTTAAAATTTATTGAAAGCAATGAAGGCGTACCTTCTCCAGCATCTTATATTTGTTTGACACACACAAAAATTCACTTCCTAAATTGTGGAAATGTGGGAAGGAAAAAAATGAAAGGAAGTAAGCGAAGTGGGAAAGTAGAAAAAGTAAAAATAGTCAAACTCAGAGCATCGGGTTCTATTCAGAGGCAGAGTGTCAGCAGACATGAACCTCTGTGTGTGTGGTTTACATCAACATCACACATTTACTTTATTTTTTTTAAATCTTTATTTGATATTTTATTTATTTATTTATCTATCTATTTACTTATTTATTTTTTGGGCACCACTGCCTCTGGTGGTCTTGGGTGCTACCCAGTGCTGCTCCTGAGAGCCACCGCTGGATTTGAACTATCAAGCCCGTGGTCCGCAGTCCTGCACTCAACCACTTATGCCACTGGGACTCAGCCCCACACATTTACTTTATAATTGATTACAGGAGCACACTTTGGTGAGGTAGCAATACATTCCTTGCATTTCACATTCAATAACCCACTCTATTATAACCAAATACTTAATATTCAAAATTACTCATCTTAAAGACATTATTAGAAGGTGAGTATTATTAATCTCATTTCAATGAGAAGTGGCTTGCCCACTATCACATAGTCAGGATTTGAACCCTCTCTTTTCCCAATACATGGGTCTTCCCACACTACCATGGTGTCTCCCCAAGAGAAAATCTAGGTCAGAAACAACCAAGTACTGTGCATCTCAGTGTGATTTCCTCCTGTACCAGATGTGAGGTATGATATAAGCCTCCTTTCCTTTTGGGTTCGTGCTCATTCAACAAATCTCTGTTCAACACTTATCTCCTCTCCTTCCTTTTTGGGGTCAGTACTGTAGTCTAGGACTTCACCACTGCATGCCCAGGTTAATGAAGCCATTTTCAGAAAAGAATCAGACTCCCATCTTTTTCAATTCAGAATATTTCAAATCCAATCTAGTACCTGGAGACCACAAACAAAAAAGATTTTTTAAATTAGCCACCCCTTTCCATTCAAAAATAGCAAGTGATTCTCTGAGTTACCTGTTGATCACGCTGCCAACCCCAACCAGCCTGTCCTCAACTCTTCCATATCCTGCAACTGGATGCCTTCCCTTGACTACCAAGGGACTTGGAGCAAAATCCCTCAAGAGCAGCATGCTATTATTTTTATAATGTTGATATCATGGAAATGAGTGTTAAAGAAGCATCCTGGTGAGAACTGATAACACAAACTTTGTTGTTTCTTATTCTCATACAATACCAATCTATTTTGAAAGAACTAAGATGATCAACTTTTGAGCACACCCTAGCAGAAGCAGCAGTATTTCTAGCCCCAGAAGCATAGATATAGATAGACTGTCGATGATTAAGTACAACATTTTATTGCTATGAAATCACATTAAACAAAAACATCAAAATGTGAGTCAACTGTTTGAAGCATATCCTCCACCTATATCTATACATTTCTGAAGGTGGAGTTTCCATTGCTAACCTTTCTCCAAAGAATTCTACACTTTTCCAGTGACACATCAAATTGACAGAATTAGCATTCTCAAAGGACTCAAATAGTGTTCTTTCATGATATTCTTTGAGTTTGAGAAACAAAAAGAAATATGAAGGAGCAAGGTTAGGGTCATAGGGTGAATGTGGTAAGGTTTGCCAACAAAATTCTCCTTGGACAGCCCTTGCTATGCTCAAAGATTGAACACACTTGTCATGGTGAAATAACTCAGTACCACTTTCCTGACCTTTTTCCAACCAACACAGTATTGATTTGAGAAATTTTATGAAAATTTGCTCTTTGAAATCCCCCCCAAAAACAATGGTCCTCAATCTCACAAACAAATCTCTGCTTTTCATCCTCTTTGATGACTTCCTACCCTTCCCAAAATGCATCTAGAAACTACTGTTACATATGGGGCGGCATTCTCACAAGCTTGCTGAAAAGCTTCAATGACTCAAAATGACGACCACTTCAGATTTGTTAAAAACTTTGATATTAGCTCTAACCTCAAAATAATTTTTTTTCATAGCACAAAATCACCACTTTTTATGAAGGCGCCCAAACAAGATCAAAACAAGTATATCATTGAGAAGCGTGTCTACAGCCATCTGCTGATCACAGAGACACGCTTAAGCAGATCTTGTTTGGAATAAACTCATGCATGTATGAACTGGAACCCTCGTATTTTTTTGACTTATCTGTAAAATTCCAAGTTATATTCCTGAAGGTGGGGGACACTGCTAAGAGTTGTGTTTAAAGTCTGAGCACACAAAATGTAAACACGAGAACACCATGCCTGGTCAAATATCCTTTGACAGAACACACACATGTCGAAACGCCTTATAAAGTGAAAATGCAGAGCCACCAGCAGCTCAAGAACAGTCCATTTTTTGTGCAAATACTTTCTTCCTAATAGAATCCAGATACTCACAACTCATGCCATGAAGGAGGTGTGCACACAGATCATTTCAGATGCTCACACTCATTTTGCCAGCTCTCAACCTGATTCCAGAGCCCCGCACGACCCTGGCTCCTCTGTGCAGGTCAAAGATGCCACTGCTACCATCCTGGCAAGCAGTGGAGAAGGGACAAAACTGGACGCCGCCCCAGAGCATCTCGACTCCAGCGGCTGCTTCCATGCTGCTTGGCGGCAGCTCTCTGCCTCTGTATTTTTAATATATTCACATATAAATACACTCTGCAGACCTCGATCCCAACAATGCTAGAGGTTACCACTTTGTGACTTCCTAAAATAAATGAAATCTGACCAGCAAATGGCTTCCCTGTAATGAGGCTAAAGCGTTCAGACAAAAACTTCCTCAACCAGGACAAAATAATCTGATTATTGTAGTACATTTTAAAAAGCATGGTTATTTCTTCCTTGCTAGGATTCCCCTCCGTGCCTAGGAAGAATGTTTTCAAGATTTTGTTGAGCAGTATCCACTGGATCCATGCATTTGGGGTCCAAGCTTGTAACCCTTCCAAATAGCCAGAGGCATTAGTCTCTAGTTCCTCCCTGTCCTCCACCTGAAGCAAAGAAACTGGCAGATGGAGTCCAGAGAGCCATGCTGAAACCCTTTATTCCTCCTCCACCCACACAGGCAGCTGGCAAGCATACATGAATCGACAGCAAGTCCAGACCTCTGAGAGAAGCAGTCTATTGTGGGAGGGCTCTCTAGGCTTATTCACTGCACAGCCTGACCATGATAGGTATGGCTGAATGGTTCAGTCTCCCAGCTAAAACCAACTTTAACATTCTCTGGACTATGCAAAACATCATCTAAGTATCATAACAAGCTTTCCAGGTAGCTGCTGACAGCTCCACTTTACAGCTGTCGACATTGGAGTTAGACTAAAGAAGCAGGTCACCCTCAGTCACAGTCTCAGTAACAGAACAAGGGATGATGTCTAACAGAGCCATACTAATACTCCGACTCATGCGACACAGAATTCTAGTGCCGCCTCAATGGCAGGCCTGGTGACCTCAAGCAATGAACAGAACCTTGGCAATGTTCTTTGTCAACTCACAGACTTATCGCCACGGCCTCTGCCTTAGTCCAGGCTCTTTTCCTCTCACTCAGATCACTGTATTAGGCCACCTAAGTGGATTTCGTCAGGTTTCTTCCTACTGAATTGCCAGTGCCCCCCAGGAAATACAACTCCAACCCCACCTCCTTAAAGTTCTGTTGCGCTCCCTACCTTGAGGATGATAGCTAACATCCTAAACCAAGAATGCTAGATCCTGCCCCCCACCCCCAAAAAAAAAAAAAAAGAATTCTAGATCCTGGGACCAGTCCATACCCCAGTCTCATCTTCTATACGCTTGCTTCCTAGCTGCACTTATTCTGAGCCACCTCATACTCCAGGCAGACTGCAGTTGACCCCTCTAGAGTATTGCATCCTTTCCTTTAAATGATTTAATCATTGGAAAGCTCAGAGGCTTGGAAAACTACATATAGGTGTGCCAGGGCACAACTATTATTGCTCTTCCGTGCATTTATGTAATGAGCTAGGAGGTACCACATAGGGATGGGTGAGGCAGGAAATGGAAATGAGCAAATGCTCCACCTTTGACTACTGCCTCATGTGAGGTGAGTGGTCATTTATTTCCTGAGGCCATCGGATGCAGGTCCACTTCCAAGAGAACTAAAAGTAGAAATGCTGCTTGACATTTTGAGGGCAGGATCATGTGCTGGTGGTGCTCATAAGACACCGAATTTGTCCTTGCACCAGCAACTCCTTTGAAAAGACTACACCCAAATCTTCTCTATAAACTTTGACTCAAATCAGACACACCCATCTAGAAGGACATACATATATGTATGCATATATGCACTTTCAAATTGTACCTCTTGAGTGACTCTGATGCCCAATGTGATTCATGCTATCTGGCTGCAAGGGCATCAAGCCAGCCAGTTTACAAACAAAGTACTTTCCTTTGTTGAAGTCCTATAATCAATCTAGTGTAGTCACCCAATTCTAGACAAAATGTTATTCTTTTCTAGCTCTAAATTTCCATTCATGCTCAGTTATAAAATGCTTCCATCACCTAGTTTAACATCTTGTGATTATAAAATTTGGTTTCATTAACTTTGTTGAGATTTTTATATCACAACTGGGTGTGATATATAACACAACTGGGTGTTCACGTGCTCATTGTGTGTATTGTATCAATGTTATACACTATTGTATAGTCAAGAAAAAGAAAACAGAAATGAAGAAAAATTACAGAAGATGAATAACATTTTTATAATTTAAAAAAATTATTCATGATCAATGGACTGTGATGACACCAATAGTGAATTTAGTGATGGTGTCACTGAAGGCTCCAGTTGACTGAAGAAAGACATACGTAGCCTGTCTGCTTTGTGTGTATGGATGCCAAGGACCATCAATTTCAAAGCAGTAAATGCAGTTGTTTGCTTCAGTTTGCATGGAAATAGTCATTTGTTCATTCAACAAATATTCTTTAGAGTTTCACCAGCATTAAATAACCACTATGATAAGAATTAATATGGCAATGTCTGCCTTTGAGAAACGTAGAGTCAAGGAGAGAGCTTGAGACTAAGCTCCAAATAATAAGAAAACCCAGGCACAACGTGCTAAGTGTCTGTGTTTTCTCAGAGGAGAATCATCTTGAGAGATCGCAGAGACCACACTTGGTACAGAGACAAGGGGAGATGTTCTTGTAGATGAAGCCAACCACATGAATTGCAGAGAATGTTGATGTGGAGGGTGGTAGAAGCTGACCCAATGTGATCACTACAGTTCTTGGGGCTAGGGCCAAAGATAAGGATGAAAATGAACTTGAGGTCAAGAATAAGGATGACACTGGCCAAGCTAAGAAATTTAATCATGCACCAGAAAGCCAGTCCCAAATTATTTCTGTGGGTGAGAATGAGTTATTGTGGGTGACCTCTTGAAGTAGACTGATCTGATAACACCATGCAGAACAGACTGGCAGGGAGACACCAAGTCAATTGGCTAGGCCCAGGACAGTAGTTTGGGTGTGAGGCCTGGCTGCCTCGACTCAATGACAGAGTGATAAAAGGAAAGGGCAGGGCCATGAGACACTGTGGCAGAGAGCTGCTGGAATGAGCAGGGCCCAAGAAATGCAGCTGGAAGGACTCTGCGAACTCTACTCCAGTGACAAAAGACTAATAGTAATGCGAGAAAACTGGGGAGGGACTGTCTCTCCGCCTGGGGAAGAGGAAAAGAGGAGGAGGAAAGGAGATCCAGGATATACATATAGGATCAATTATTTCAGAAAAAATTAAATTCTTAAAAAATTAAATAGAGGCAAGAAGTGTGTAAATGTGTCCTGCATACAATTGATGTTTGTCTGGATTGTGATGGGAGTTGTAGGAGTCCCCAATAAAATGATTCATTAAAAAAAATAGCAAAACAAAACAGAAAAAACTAATATATCAAGGTCCCTGTTTTGTAAGTTAAGATAAAATATTAATAAAGTAGAAAGAGAAAGGAAAAAGTTAAATAGAAAGCACTGTGTTTAAAAAAAAAAAAAAAAGACTGAACCCCAGTGGCACAGTGGTTGTGTGCAGGACTGCAGCCCACAGGGTTGCCGGTTCAAATCCAGCAGCAGCTCTCCAGGAGCAAGGCTGAGCCTCCTACCCCCACCAGGGCAGTGATGCCACACACACAAAAAAGAAAACACCGTGCTTGGATTCCACAGTAGTATCAAATTCTTGTAAGCATTTTGAGGTCTGTGCCCTCGGTCTCTTTATTTATCCCAGTACTCAGTGGACTGGCAGTGGAGGTTAGGGGAAATCTGGGGCTCTATGTCTAGTCACTGCAAAAGGTTGGCCATCTCTTGGATTTCCATCTGAAGGAGTAAGCACACGAGGATGGGAAGAGTCAGGCTAACCCAAGAAGAACCACGGTGACTATCAATGGACCCAAGTTTCACTGCCCAAGGGGTACGTACAGAGGAAACAGGAAAATCTGGAACTTCAAACTTGTCGACTTCCCTGTTTCATCACTCAGCTTTTCTCTCTCTTCTGAAAATAAAAACTTTCTGTGTGCTTACAATAATTTCCAAATCTTATTTTCAGGCTAATAAAGACAGAATTTCCCCAAGGGAAACCCAAAGAAGTCAGCTAAATTCAAAACAAAGTAAAAAAATCCACAAACCAAAAAATTCTAACGTAGGTACGCCTAATACCTAATATCTATTATTAATTATTATCAGACATAATTATATAATTATTTTCTAAATAACCTACACCCATCTCTCCAAGGACTTTGCCACACCCATAAAGTACAGACTCCTATGAAGTTTCTCCTGAAATGCAGTGGAATCAATACAGCAAGAAAAAAAGTGAGCCAGCCCAGAGAATCTTCAAGCAAGATTGCAAATGCCTAAAACAGATCTTGAGAATTACCACGTGTTTATCCCAGTTTTATTTTTACTCCAAAAGGAAAAAAGAAATCATGAAGGAAAGCATCCCCACTCACATAACTATTTTTGAGTTAGAAATAGTTTTATTTTGAATTAAATATTTCTGTGCCCCATACAACAACCCTGATTGTCACAACAGCTCCATTATGTATTTTCACAATAACCCCACAGCACAGTTATGAATAATCTCAATTTAAAAAGAGAATTCAAGCTACTGAGACAACTATGTATCTCATATGTGCATTAGGACCATATCTAGAAAAAATCCACTAGGTGAGAAAAAAAATGGGTCTTATAATTCCTTCAGTTACACCTTGAACACTGCATCATTATATGAAACTCAGGTTACTTATAGTAAACTTGCCAAGCTCCTCAGAAAATTTCTTCAGAAAATAGGCATGCAAAAGTATATCATTATGTGCCAGTTGTCAGACTTGACCATGATGGCACTGTCAGTTACCTCTGATCATGGTTTAGGCCCTTCTTTGATAGACAGCTTTGATAGCAGCTGCATTACAGCAGTTTAGCAATCTGTAGATATTTAAAATATCATCTTTCATGGCCCAAGTTCTCAGGGAAGATAGAGTGTCAAGAATCAGTCAGGTAGCTTTACACAAACACTCATGTCCACATTATCCTGACTCGGCTGTCAGAGTGGGGGTCACAGTTGGCAAAAGCTTCCTGATCCCCCTGAGCAATTATCAGTCTACCACTCAAAGGACTGACTATCCAATGGAAAATGCTAGAACCAGTGGTTACTCATCAGGGGAAAGAAATGAAAGGTGGTTTCTATTCACACTGTCTTAAAAGCTAATTCCAGCTGAATCAAGAACTTAACTGTAAAAGGGAAAACTACAAAATTATAAAACATATTCATGACCTTATATATCACAGAGATGATTAAGAAAGTTAACCATATTAAATTTTAATCTTCTTTTATCAGTGAAAAATAAGTCATTACCTGGAAATAGACACTTTATAGGAAATAAAACTGACACTGTTTGCTTAATATTCAAGTGCTTAGCTATTTGTACCACCCAGGAACTCTTGACAAAGGGCTAGGGTCCAGAATTTGTTCATAAAGGCAAAATATCCCCATTTTTTAAAAATGGACAAAATAAACAAATCATTTCACAGGGGAAAGACAAAGACATAAATGTATGAAAACATGTTTTCAACTATACAACCAAGGAAATATAAAAGAAATATAAAATGAAACTTTATGGATAAATGATTTCATGTAGAAAGCTAACAAAAAATAAAATGCTGTCCCAAGAAGGAAAAGAACTTTCTCATAAACTGCTGGTTTGCATATAACCTATTACAACCACTCTGAAAAGTGACTTGAATTTACCAGTGAAGTTGAATATGTGCACACCCTATGGCCGACCCTATTTTCTCCCAAGAATATTCAGTAAATTACTGCACGTGTGTACCAGGACACAGAGAACATGGTGGGAGAAGCATGTGGTTGGCGTTACAAAACATTAGAAAAAAACAACAACTTAAGAGACAAGTGAATCAATAAACAATCTGTGCTGTACCATGTTAAAGGAATAGTAAGCGGTGAAAAAAGATGAATACAAAAGCTGTGAGAGCCCCCAATTAAATGATCTTTTAGTTTAAGAAGGATGAATTACAACTACATGCCATGAGCACGATACTTTTCAGAACAAATTATGAAGTGACATATTTACCACAAAAGGAAGTTCATTATAGGATTCCACTTCTTGGCTTATTTAAAATTGAAAAGCAAGATTATATACTTTTATAGAGATACGCATAAGTGGCAAAGTACAAAGAAAAGCAATAAAAACAATTTAACACAATCAAAGAAAATGGTGTTGAGAGGGGCAAGTAGAACGCTAAACAAATCAGTAAGTTCTATTTCCTAAAACAGGCATTCTTTTTACTGTTCTTCTTGAAACCATATACTGCATCACAAGCCTTCTCTAATACCGGCAGGCACGAGCAGAATGTAGGGCTCGGATTCTCTTTTCCAGCCCTTCTTGGTTGTTCTGGCGACTGTCTGATAGTGATTCTGCCGAACCCTTTTGGATGACAAGATGGGTAGAGACCACACAGATGACCACCGTGGACAGTTTCCATGGAGATGACTCTCTACTCTGGGCTACCCAGCCCTACTACCCAACATTCCCTGAAAAGGCCTTCAGCTTTCATCAGAGCCAGGAACATCCAGGGTTGAGTGGGGCATAACATTTTTGGCAAAGACCCTCTGTATCCTAGGACTTTGCAACAAACAGAAGGTACTGAAAACAATACGGGAATGTCAGTATCTTTCATAAAGAAGGGGGTTGTGGCTGTTCACAAGGCATAGTTTTAAAAATACAGGTTCTAAATGGGGCATTACAAATCAAGAATTGTGATACTCTAAAAATAGAACTCAAATGTGTTAAAGGGAAAACTAACAAAACAGAAATGTGTCCAAGACAAAAAGAAACATGGGATTCATGTCTAAGAAGCAACAGGAGGAAAGAAGGACTAGGCATGGACCTAGGTGAGATTTTTCTTGAGATTCCATTGTGAATTTTCTGGTTATATTTGAACTAGCTAGTCAAGAGGAAAATGGTGCTCCGAGAGACAGCTTAAAACAACAACAAAAAAGATGATGCTCCTTAAGAAGGAACAGCAAAAATGTTACAGGTTTAAAGACACCAATGAAGTGAGATCATTTGTAACAGAAACTTGAGGAAAGCACGTGATTACCTACATGCCTGGAGAGAAAGGTGAGTTTGGCATAATGGCATGATGGGGACAAAAATACCAAACTGGAAGCAGCAGACCAAGGGCTAGTGGGGCACACTCGTGAAAGAGGATAATGAGCTTATGTAACGGAAAACAGACTTGCTGCCCTGGAGTCTGTGCTGACGCACAGTGACATCTGTGGGTTTCCGAGACTAAAACTATTTATCAAAGGAGAAAGCCCAGTCTTTTTCCTGTGGAGCTGCTGGTGAGTTCAAACTGCCAACCATTAAAATCAAAAGTCAACACTAACCAGGCCTCTCTAGCTACGTAACCCAGAGTCAGTTTTTCAGCTCCGCTGAGTCAGAGTATCCCTCCTTTAAAGTATATAATAATAGCAAAATTATAAAGCCTGCATGAAGAGGAGTATTTGGAAGCAACTCACATGCAGTGCTTCATAAATACATGGTCCCCAAATACCAATAAGTGAATGAGCTCTAAATTTACTGACTTTAAATTTTTATTTCCCTACTGTAGTACCAAAATGATGCCACTACTCCGCCCCCCCTCAACCCCCTAAATCCACATCCTAATCCTCAGAGTCAACCCTGTTATGGTATGTGACAAAGGGACTTAGATTTGCTAAGAAGCTAACCTTAAAATGGAGCAATTATGCTGGATTAACTAAGTGGGTCTAAGCAATCACACGGATACTTGAAAGTGTGAGAAGGAGGCAGATGTGAGAGAAACAGAAGGCTGTGTGAGTAGGTCTCAGCTCAATACCGCTGGCTTCGAAGTTGAAGAGACCCAGGCCAGAGAATGGGGTCAGCTCCTAGAAACTGGAAAGGGCAAGGAAACAAATTCTCCCCAAGGTACAAAGCCTTGATAATACCTTCATTTTAATCCAGTAAGCAAATTTCAAAGATCTGAACAATAGAATTGTGAAATAACAAATCTGTGGTGTTGTGCGCCACCATTTGTTATAGCAGTCAGATTTATTGGTGGTACTAAAGGCTACTGAGATGGAGGCTGGATTTAGTACTGTGCTGAGATGAAGGGATTTGACCATAAAAAGAAAAGAAAGCGCATTTAAAAAATACTCAACAAACCAATATCCCAATACTGTATTATTACAAGATTACATTGGTCAATACATCTATGTATGCTATACATTTTCAAATATATAACAAATAGTTTCAGCCTTTCTAAAGTGTTAGCAAAGAGTTCTAAACTAAAGAACAGGAGAATATCAAGCAATCAAAGTTAGGTATCAAGGCTTCTCCAGCTCTGGGCTCCATCCAGAAGAGTTTAAAATAACTCATTCATTTTTTTCAACTTTTTTTTAACATATTAGAGTTGTATAGCTTTAAATGTAAAATGGAATATGAATATTTTCTACTTCAGACTTCTAAAAAATAATCTGAGGTGCACAGGTACATGAGTATTTTGTGCTGGCATTACTATTTTTGTTCTGCTTATAAAGTCAGGGTGCTCTGATCTCTGTGAAGAAAAAATGACATAAATTATAGTCTCCTCAGACCTCTGACTTAGGAGCCCTGCAGTGCAGTGGTTACGTATTTGTCTGTTGACAAAAAGGTCCTTGGTTAGAATCTCTCAGTTGTTTTTTATTAGGAGTGCTACAGTTTCCATTTGAAAACCGAGGAGTTGTTCAGAAGCACTGAACCAATGGGTTAGTACTTACCCAACTGAAAAGGGGATGGATCACCAGATGCGCTGAGGAAGAAATGGCCTGCTGACAGGCTTGTATAAAGAGAGAGGGGAAATCTACAGGTAGTTCTAATCTGCCCTACACTGTCATCATGGGTCAACTGAAGTGCACTCAACACCAAAAAATATGTATGTACATGCTTGGAGTGTGCTTTACAACACTCAATAGAAATGAAAGATGGCCACCAGGGCAGTGATGCCACAAAAAAAAGAAAGAAAGAAAAAGAAATGAAAGGTGGGAGGGAGGAAAGAAAAGAGGGAAAAAATGGAATGAGGAAATAGATAAAGGGAAAATGGCAAAAAATAAAAATAAAAAATAAAAAAAGAAATTGACAAAATAGCAATAGTGGTTAAAAATGGATATCTGGAGGTTCGTTATGCATTCACAATTCTCTGAAATGTTGAAGAAGTTTGAAGCTCCCTCTTAAAAAAAATTAACTCAAGGATGCTTTCTACCTGAATAAGTATACGCTCATCTAACTAGGACTGCTTTCCAGGTGTAGAAATGGTTTGAATTAGCACAGAACGTGTTTTTGTTTTGTTTTTCCCGCACTGGACTAGAACTCCTGGGATCACCAGCACTCCACAGAGACAACTTTCACTCCCTGTAGACACATACAACTATTTTTCAATGGGTTTTTTTTTAGACCTACCCTTCTCCTGCCAGAGCATGCCCGTCGAACAACAGAACCACTCTGACACAGACCCTGATCTCCAGCTGCCTTGAGCTGTTTTGTGTTGCAAGAGTTTTATAACTCTCTATTAACTTTATTTGAAGAGTTCTTGGATGGTAACCAAGTGCACAGAGAAATAACCCCTGAGACAGCAAACACATCATAATTTTACGTATCCATTAGCTGAAATTCAAGTCTGTACAGCCTGGCACAGATGTAAATCATTTGTTTTGTTTCACATTTTCTCTCATGTTCTTCCTAATTTTTGTAGTTTTCTAGTTAGCTGTGATTCTAGTAATCTTTTTCCCATCCCACAAATGTTTATTTAGTTGCATGATTTACTATGTCACTTATGTAATTTCTGCCCTGGAATAGTCACCTCTTTCTATAAATAATGCAATTAAAGTCCATCTGTTAAAAAATCTAAAGTGTTAATATTGGCATAAAATATATTTGTTATTATAAGCAGTTTATCTTCATTTGGGAAAGCAAAAATTTTAATAAATACATCAATGAATGACTAGAACAAAAGTGTCTGCATTATTTCCACCTGGAAGGCAAGTAAAGGGACAAGAAGCCATTATCCCTGGGTAATCAACAACACTGCAATTAGCCAGAGTCATGTAGTCAATGAAAACTGTCCATGAGAGACAAAGTAGGACATTGATCATATGACACCTCAATTTGGAGAACAGCTCAAGAATAGATTTAACTCTCTGAACATTAATAGGAGCACACCGAACTGTGGGACAATGTCAAGAAGAATGAAAAAAAGGTCATTAAAAATACAGGAAAGGCAGGGCTGAGCCCCGGTGGCATAGTGGTTGTGCGGGACTGCGGCCCACTGGGATGGAGGTTCAGTTCCAGCAGTGGGGCTGGGCTTCCTACTCCCACCACCAGAGAGCAGTGATGCCCCCCCCAATATATATATAGTAAAGAAAGTATCCCCAGGAATAACAGAAATGAATTGGGAAGGAGCATTAGAACTGATTATAATGATGTACATACAAGTCTTTTAAAAAGCGATTTAACTATGGAAATGAATATGTGAATACTATATCAAGAAAACTACAGAAAGGAAAAAAAAAGAAAAGAAATCAAATTGGCCTATGGTTACCATTGGTGAAGAAGGAAAAGTTTTTGCTTAGGTGATATAAAATTTATTTTAATAATAGTGGCAAATTTGGAAAGGGATATCAGTAATGATTGTACATCATGACAATTATAATCAATTGCACTGAATTATACATGTAGAAGTTGTTGGATGGGAGAATGTTTTATTGTGTACATTTTTGCCACAAATTGAAAAAAAACTACACAAATAACAGGGAGTACAAGGAAGAAGAAAATGTCCTAAACTTGATTGTGGTAATGACTATTCAACTCTACTTGATAGAGCTGAACTGTTGAGTTGAACTATATGGATGAAGTGACAATAAAATTGACAAAAATTAAATTAATTAAAACAGGTTGTGAGCCTGAAAGAAGAAGAAATGACTCTGAACTGGTTGCTAGTTACAGAATAGCTAAAGTAAAGAGAAGAAATAATGAAGCAAAAGAACTAAAGAGAAAATTTCAAGGGGAAATTCAACAATGCTAAGCACTATAATGAAAAATGCAGTGACCTGGAGTGTGAAAATGAAAAGAGAAGAACATGCATAGCTTATCTAAAGCTGAAGTGGGAAAAAAAATCAGGCTTGAGTTGCAATATGAAACGATTCTATAAGCAAATGAGAACGCCGGTTGCATAGTGGTTACCTGCTGGACTGCCAACCACAAAGTCAGCAGTTTGAAACCACCAACTGAGGCACGGGAGAACAACGCTTTCTATTTCCGTGAAGAGTTACATTCTCAGAAATCCTTCAGGGTAGGCGGGCAATTCTGCCCTCTCTGTAGGGGCACTATGAGATGGAACTGACTAGATGGAAATGGGGAAAATATGGAACACTGCAGGAAGTCTCCACATACAAAAAGGAAGGAATACACAGGTACTGCACAAAAGAAGAAGAAATAAAAAATTACACAATAACATGCAATCATTTCAAGAGGTAGCATATGACCTAGAACCAATGATACTGGAAGAGGGTCAGTATTGCCCTAGAAGACATTAGCATAAAACAAAGCTCCAGTAATGGATGAAGTACCAATAGAAATGTCCCAAAAAGCTGTTGGAAAAATTGGAAGCACTTACTAGTCGATGCCAAAGATTTTGGAAGGTAGTTACTAGGCTAGAAGAGATTAGTATTTGTGCTCGCTCCAAAGAAAGGTTGCCCAACACAATGCAGAAATTATTGAACAATATCATTAAAATCACATGTTGAAGATCATTCAAGAAAGATGGCAGCATTACATTGACAGTTATCAATCAGAAATTAAAGCCAGATTCAGGAGAGAACATGGCATAAAAGAATGTTTCTAATGTTAGATGACCTTGGCTCAAAGCAGAGCCACGTTTACTTGTGTTTTATTGACTATGCAAAGACATTTACCCATGTGGATCATAACAAACTATTGTCATTATTAAGAAAAATAGAATTCCAAAACATTGGGTTGATGCTGGATCTGAACACAGACCAAAGGGCAGTCCATTCAAGCAGAACGTGAATATACTGCATAATTTAAAACGAGGAAAGGTGTGCATCAGGCTTGTATTCTTTCACAATTGTTTTTCAATCTGTATGCTGAGTAGGTAATAAAAGAAGCTGAACTACATGAGGAATTGGAATAGGAATTAGAGGAAGGCTTATTAACAACCTCTGAAATGCAGATAACAAAAACTTATAGGCCAAAAGTGAAAACTTGAAGCACTTGGCAGTATGGATTCCAACAGAACATAAAGGAAACCAAAATCCTCAAAACCGGATGAATAGATAACATAATCATAAATGAAGAAATGACTAAAGTTGTCAGTGATTCAATCTTGTGTGTATACACAATCAGTTCTCATGGAGGCAACATTAAAATATGAAAGAAGATTTTCAGTAAAGATGGTGCCATACCGTTCTCTTTTAACAAAGACGTGCTGAAAACAAAAATGAAGGAAAAACCCAAACTCAGCCTCTTAGAAATGAATACTATATGAGCTGAACACCAACAAAATTTGAGGGTGGAACCCACACAAAGAGATCAAGAGGTGCAGCAAACTCTCATTGGGCCAACCAGGAACCCTGCATCCCTTCCACAGCACAGCACGGCTCAGTTCATGGAGTTCCCCACATCCACTAAGTGGAGGACTACTCAGGATTTAATCTAGTCCACCCACAGGATCATTACATCCATCCCTCCAAACCCCCAAGGCGACTTGTGTACTTGGCAGGCCGCCTCACAACACAGGAGGCAATGCGAAAGAGGCTGAATCATACCAGGTCAACCAAAGTGCTCTGAGGCCTAGAGAGGATACAGGTCTATGGACTAGAGCTTGGACAGACAGAGGCAGGTTCTACTAGAGAGGATACAGGTCTATGGACTAGAGCTTGGACAGACAGAGGCAGGTTCTAAGGGCAGCAGTACCCTGGGGTGGACACAGTTCTGTGGCTGAGGATGTTTTCCCTCTTACTTCTTATTACATTCGCAATATTTTTGCATTGTTTGTCTTTCTTTCCTTCTTCTGGATAGAGGGGTGGAGTCAGTCCTGGTGACCACATTGGATTAGCCTCAGGACGAGGGCCTTGAGAAAAAGCAGGGCCAAGTTCTGGCTTTGAATTTTGGTGTTTGTCTGAGTCCTCCAGCCCCCTTTCATTTGTTGTTTGGGTAAACCACAAGTAAAGTAGGAAAGGACAAGAGGGGTAGAATCATCCCTCTCTCCCCCTAACCCTCAACAACTCTCACCCTTGTGCACTCTAGGCCGAAGTCCTCCTACAGACACTCACGGTGGGCCTTTGATAAGCACACACTGGTGGTTGACAAAGAGAAAGCAGGAGTTCTGACTCAGGTATTTGTGTGTGTGTAAGGGGAAGGGGGTGGATTGTTAGCTTGGTCTTCTTATAAGTATGCGTCTTCGTGGTTTTTGCATTTGTTTTGCTCTGTTTGCTATTATTCCTATCCCAACTGACAGAGTCAATTGTCCCAACCCTCCTCAGACAGTGTTGAAGCTACAAAGGCAACAACTAGGGAATAATGACCACTACCCATTCTGTCACCACCTAATCAAAAAATAAAACTAATATACAAGGCAATGTCTCAGAGACAATAGTCAACTTCTGGTCATGAAAAAGAAAAACTATAATACAAATGAGTAACCAATGGTCTGAGTCATAGGACACTCTTAAAGACAAAAACATAAGGAAACTATAGGAAAAGGAATTCAGAGTAATCGTGAAATCCAAAGGGGTAGTTAAAAGTGTGGCTTTGAGTCCAGCCTCTGTCCTTCTCCGTAGTCAACCTGCCTCCTCTCACAGAAGGGCCATAACGAGGTACTGAAGAGGCAGTTTCTGCTGGTGTGGCCATGGTTGTGGGTACTGTGCAGACGAGTCTGATTTTAGACCAGGTGAAGTGCCCTTTCAGACGCTGTCCAAGGAACTTGAGGTCCAAGAGCAGCAGCAAAGATGTCTAATGAGCTGCCCCTTCCCTATCCTGGAGGTCCGTCAGCTCCTCTTCTAAAGGAGAAAAGTGGAACACCCTCAACCCCTGGCTGTGCCTCCCCAGCAGTGGTACAGCCCCCACTGGGCATGCCTCTGCCACAAGCTGACATTGGGCCCCCACCCTACGAGGCACCCCACCACCCAGTGCTCTGGCCTGGCTTTGTTTCCCTATATGTGAATATAGATGGTGCCTAGGTGCCTCTAGGTTTCTCTCCACTTCCAGGCCTTCCGGCACCCATGGGCTACCACCCTCAAGGGCCCTATCCCCCTGGGTTCTATCCTGGCCATGGGGGCCATGCTGTCACCATCCCAGTTCCTTCAGGGGCTGCCACCACAATGACAGTGCTGCAGGGTGAGATCTTCAAGGGCACTCCTGTGCAGACAGTTTGTTCACACAGCCAGCAGGCTGTCACCACCAAGACGTCCTACGACATCAGCCTGATGAACTTTATGCTGTGCTTTTTCTGCAGCTTCCTGGGATGTGACCTGGGCTACTTCTGAGTCCCCTGCCTCATCAACAACTTTAAGGATGTGACCCACACATGCCCCAACTGCAAAGCCTACATCTACACGTAACGTACAAGCACCTGTGCTAACTGAGCCCGACTCCCACCTGCCTGGCTGGTCCTCGTGCTTCCTTCGCCCTTTGCTCATGGCCACCTCTCCTGCTGCTGGGCCAGAAGCCACTGTGCCACTCCCCAGAAGCCTGTGCTCTTCACCTTCTCCTACCCCAGCTTCTGACGCAGGCTGAGCTACCACCGCCCTGCATGCATGCTTGGTGGCCAACTGGATAGTCTGGAAGGGTCTGCTCCACTCAGCCTCCCTGCCATGGTCCTTGCCCCCTCCCCCTACTTCTCCCCTTCCATGCCCAAAGTGCAGGCTCAGTCCAACCCTCCCAAGGACCCAGCAGCCAGAGCAGCAGCTGCTTCGCACAGTCCGGGAACACCTGGAGCCTGGCACAGTCCTGGCCTGCTGGGCTACTTGGAATCAGTGAGTCTGAGCATGGAGGGCCTCTGGTTTGTGTCCCTGTGTGAAGAGCAGCATAAATGGCAACAGCTCTGGCCCCCAGACTCTCAGATAATGAAAGCCCGGTTCCTAGGAGGGTTGAAGTTAGCCCTCTGCAGGCCCTGGTGAGTAGCTAGCCAAGGCAGCTTGTACCTTTGTCTCCAACCCCAGCCCCCTGGAGTCAGTGTGCAGAGGCCCTCCTGGCCAGGCCTCTCAAGCCCGAGTTGGCTGAGACAAAGGAATCTGTGCATCTTGCATGCGCTGTCCCAAGGTTCTCCAATGCAGACTGAGCCCAGTGGCTGATGTGTCCCCACCCACTGCAGGAGGGGAGCAGAGGGCCAGAGGGCCCTGGCAGACAGCAGCAATCTATTACCCTCCCCCCCACCCTGTTTTTGTTCTCCTGAGGTCTGTAAACTGCTCAAGCCCCACTGCTGCATGGCCCTGTCCACATGAGCCAGAGCCAGCCTCAATGTGTGGTTTCTCATTAAATCGACCCTGTACCAGCTGCACTGGGCCTCTGCCCTCTCACCTTCTTATTCTGCAGACAGGGGCTACAGGCAGCAACAGAAAGTGGGGCATCCTTGGCTTAGTGGGTTGCCTGGTGTCAACATCGCCCAGTGACACAGGGATGTTTAAAGTACCAGATATAATAAATCTGGGGCAGGTGACAACAGTGGCTATAAGAGTGGCCCCCTTGTGCCTCCCCTCCCCCCCTTACACACCTACACCTAGAGAGCACTATGCCAGGCTATCCTCCCTGGGGGTAACACTGTCACTCCAAAGCACTGAGACTGGTGGCTCCCCTGAAACATTTCCCACTATGTGATCTTTTGTGATCTACTGAGCCCAATAAGTGAAGCCGGTAAAAGATGTCTGTTAATAAATTTAAGTCACACCTCTAAAAAAAAAAAGTGTTGCTTTTAATCAGAAGCAATCTGATGTCAGTGAGTTTGGTTTGGGTCTTTTCAGTAAACAGAGAAAAAGAAAAAGAGTATTATGTGGGGGAGGGGGGGAACGGAACAGAAAAAAGCTATAGGAAAACACAACAAGAACAAGATGAGAAAATAAACAAAAACATTAGAAAGCAAAGAAAACCTCCAAATAGAAATCTTGACAATTAATTCAAAAAATTAGAATTAGACAACATTTTGAAAGAGCAATGCAGTAGAGTTGACAAAATGAAAGCCTGAATTAGTGAAACTGAAAGTAAATGTCTAGACAGTAGTCCATTACAAAAACAATCAAAAACAACAAGTCCAAAGAAAATATAGACATTACATGGGACACTATCAACAGGAATAATATATATGTTATTGGCCTTCCAGAACTGGAAGAAATATAAGCACACAGAAAAATATGTATATACTTGCCTATAAGACAACCCAAATACCTGCCCAAGGCACCTAATTTTACCACAAAAACTGCATTAGAAATGTGTTGAAAAACTCGGTTTATACATGAGTATATATGGTACTATAAAAACTAGATCGCCAAAGAAAATTAATGTAACATATCATACCATAGTCAAGCTTTCCATTATCAAGGAAAATGAAAGCATCCCAAAATCGGCTCAAGAGAAAAAAAACAAAGTTATCTAACATAGATTCAATAATAATAAGCTCAAACTTCTCAGTACAACCATGAAGGAAAGACGGCAATGGAATGGCATTTTAAATCCTGAAAGAACAAAACTATCACACAAGATCTTATATCCAGCAAATTATCTCTCAAATATGAGGGAGAAATAAGAGCACTTACAGATAAGGAGAAATTTAAATTTTGTAAAAAGAAGACTATATTTACAGAAAATACTAAGGGGAGTTCTTTGGACAGAGACTCAACAAGTCATCAATCTAACATTACCACACAAGAAATCACAACACAGGAATCAAACAATTTAAAGCAGTACTAAAATTAAAGCAGTCTTATAAGTTTTAAACTAGGTAGCCAGAGACAGTCCACAATTAAGACAATTATAAAATAAAGGAACTAGTGTAGATAACTCCCCCCAAAAAAACTCACAAACCATTATAATAGAGATGTCAAATAGTGTAAAAGAGATTACAGACCATCTTAAATTTGTGTAGAAAATAGTAACTAACACTTCTATCATGTTGATTCTGACTTATAGCAACTTTATAGAATAGTGTAGAACTGTCTTTGTGCACTTTCAAGACTCTTAACAGAAAGTCTTATTGATCGGGCTGAGCCCCGGTGGCGTAGTGGTTGAGTGCAGGACTGCGACCCATTGGCTTGGCAGTTCAAATCCAGCAGCAGCAAGGCTGGGTAGCTCCCACAACCACCAGAGGGCAGTGATGTCCCCCCTGCCAAAAAAAAGAAAGTCTTATTGATCATCCTCAGAGTGTCTAGTAGTTTTGAACGGCTTCCCTAATTTGTAATCCAGTGCACCATTGCAGCTGAGGAAACGCAAAAGAAAATGGAAAAATCTCATAAAAATTTATAAAAGGGGAGATTTCTGGGAAGATGCTGTCCAAGTAACACATACCAGAGGGACTCCACAGAATTCAGCCCAGCAGAGTTACTAAGAGGGAAATTCAACATTGCTGGATTGCAGGGGTAGCATCATAAAGATAAATAAGCACAGATCCACAGGTTTTGAGGGGCAGGGAGCTTTGAGCTTACCATAGTGGAGGCGGGCTAGAGTTTGACCTTAACCCTGCCACAGCCTCCGCTGGAGCTGAGATCATTTGGAACTGGCACAGGAGCTTTATTTCAACAGAACCACAACTTGGGGTAGGGATTAAACTCTTGCAACCTCATGGTCAGGGATCAGGACTCAGTTATATTGTTACTTTTGTTTCCCTCTCTTCTCTCTATCCCCCACAGTCTCAGTGGGCTTAGTTTTTTGGAGGCTTTTTTCTTCTTTTCTCTCACATGCCACTGCCCACCTCCACACCACTCCCTGGGCATTTATGCCAGCCCTCCACCCAGCTGAGAGAGCTTCAATTGTAAAGCATAGCCTAAGGCGGGGGAGGGGAGAAGGCCCCCCCCCACCTCCAACAGGGGATATTCCCCCTAACTTCTTCCCAGGGGATTCCTGCCTCCTGCAGGAGCTCCTAGCTGTCTTCTGTGGCCCCATGTGAGTAAGGGAACTTCTGTCCGCCTACTTTAGTGCCTCACATGGCACTTGCCAATGTTCCACGCTGCTGCAAGAACCTCTGCCCAAGATGTGCAACAATGTACCTAACCAGGGCAATTCCGCACATCATTTGCGGTTCTCTACACCAAGCAAGTAACCCACCAGCCTTCTGTGGCACTCCAATTGCAGCAGGCACCCCTGAAAACCCTCTGTGGCACTTCAAACTGCTGTGGGCCACATCATCATGGCTTCAAGTGAGATCAGGCAGTACAGGACCATCCTCATGGGTCCACAACAACCCAACCAGTGTCCCCTTAGAGGACCATCCAACTTGCCCTCCAAATAGGAGAACACTTTTTAACTAGGAAGAGTGAAGCCACAGGAGAATAAAGTGGTAGGCCAACTCCATAGAGAAATTTAGCTGCAGGCGGTTCAAAGAGGCATTCCTATGAGTCACCCAGAGATAAGCAGTGTGTTCTGACTCCCTGGAAAATGGCATCTGGCTTCTCTAAACCAATGCAGCACAAACAGAAATGAGCCCCAACAACCTCAACGAAAAGACATGAGAAATAAAAGGTAATGGGAGAAGATGTCCTGAACCTAGCAATGTGCATTGAAGAAATACACATTCATCTACCACAGAAAGAGATTTTCATAAGGCTGCTTGGAGTCATACAGGAGATGAGGAAAACAATACATAAAAAGGATGACATGATAGATGAGATGAAGTCCATACACCAAAGGGAAACACGAGCGCTTAGGGACAAAATACAAAAAACAGTAGCAGAGTCACAGAATTTGTAGATCAACTGGAGGAAGCAGTGAACCACTCCAGTGACCTAGAGGGCAGTCCAACAGACTTTAACAAATGCAAACAAAAATCTAACAAGATCATCAGAGAAGTTGAAGAAAACCTAAGAGCTATGTCTGATGCTATAAAGAGGAACAACACCGGAATAATTGGATTACCAGAGGAAGACACAACAAAGAAGTCATCTGCAACAACAATCAGAGAATTCTTGGAGGAAAACTTATCCAGCTTAATGATAGAAAACCAGGCAACCATTCAGCAGGCTGGAACAAATGGATATCTACCTGCAGAAAAATGTAGCAAGACCCTTATTCTCACTCCATGCCCAAGAATTAATTCAAGGTGGATCACAGACCTTGAGGTAACTAATAGGGCCATTAATGAAGGAATTGGGACAAACCTGAGAACTTTCACACAGGGAATATATCTAGGCTATCAGAAATAGGGAAGGACACAAAGAGGAGTCAAAAATTGACAAGTGGGATATACTGAAGATAAATCACCTGTGTACATCAAAAGAATTCACTGAGAGTCCTAAAAGACCCCATGGACTAGGAAAACACCTTTAGTAATGACACATCTGAAAAAGGCCTTATTACTAAAATCTACAATACTGTTCTATCATCCAAAAAGAGAAAAATTAATTGCCCACTGAGGAGGTGGGCGGTGGGCAAAAGGCTGAATAAAAGTTTCACAGGGACACAAATCTGAATGGTCAATAAACTTAAGAAAAATGTACCCAATCATTAGCCTTAAGAGAAATGCAAATTAAAACAACAATGAGATACCACCTAACACCCTCAAAGATAGTCCAATTCAAAAAATCAGAAAACATCAAGTGTTGGAGGAGCTGTGGGGAGAGAGGAACTCTCATATACTTCTGGTGGATCTAAAGATATGCACAGCCACTATGGATATCGATTTGGTGATATCTGAAACAGATGAAAACGGAACTACCATATGACCCAGCAATCCCCCTATGGGCATATACCCAGAAGAGGCAAGAAACAATCCACAACCAGATACCTGTGCTCCAATCTGTGTTCATCGCGACACAGTTCACAATTGTAAGGAGTTGGAAACAACCTAAATTTCCATCAACTGATGAATGAATTTAAAAACTGTGGAACATACATACAATGGAGTACTAATTGTCGCTAAAAAGCAGTGATGAACATTTGAAGTACATCACCACATAAGAAGAACTGAAGGACATTATGCTAAGTGAAGTAATCCAAGCACAAAAGGGCGAGTACAACATGAGTCTGCTGAAGTAAGCTTAAAAAAAATGCAAAAGGGGCATAGAGAAATGTTTGTATACTATATACA
>PVJH01016466.1:0-35234 GCA_004026705.1 Nesogale talazaci
ACTGGTTATAACCTGTGGCTGGGAAAACAGAAACATGGAAGGAGATCTTCTTTGAAATGCTGAGGTTGAGAGAAGGTATGAGAACTGTGAGAAATCCTCCAGGTACTCATAAATCAAACACTGGTTCATTCTGCCCTCAAGTCAGTTGAAACCTGCCTTAAGGGGGCTCTTTGACTACACAAAAACCAACTATCAACAAGAGAATGGAAAAATAAATTGTGATGTGTCCATTCAATGCAACAGTACATAGCAATAGAAGTGATTTACACTTGCTACATTTTAAAATGTTCTAACAAAAACTACAGCTTCGCAAAATATAAATCTTAAGTACGTATTATTCTAAAGCACAAAAACAAGTAATGTGCTAGGAATTAATATAACTACAGTTCAATATATGAAAAAATAAACTGTATCAAGCTCTTTGGATATAGCGTATGTGTATAAAACAAAACACAAACGATAAGGAAAAGCCAGTAAATGATTTCCCTAAGAGAGAGAATAATGGTATGCTTAAATGGAGTGCTGATGGCACTACTGGGTCTGTGTTGGATGCTAACCTCAAGGTCTATGGTTCAAAGGCAGCAACCCCTCGTGGGAAAAGGAGACTACCGGCTTCAGTAGATTTACAAAGCCTTGGATGGCAATGGGTTAAGTGTAGAAACGGGAGTGTGGTTAGGAAGACATGTACAAAGGTCTATTACTTGATTTGAGTTTGATTATACTTTATGTAAACTATATTTTACTAGAAAATGCTCACACAGAGGAATAGAAGGAGATGCACTATAATGCTAAAGATAATGGGAGATTTTTTTTTTTTTACGGGAGAGCGCGAACGCAGTCCCCCACTATCACAAATTATGAAGTTGAGTTTCCCACATTTGAAAAATTCAGGGGGGCTGAGCCCCGGTGGCATAAGTGGTTAAGTGCGGAACTGCAGCCCCGTGTGCTTGGCGGTTCAAATCCAGTGGCGGCTCTCAGGAGCAGCACTGGGTAGCGGCCACGACCACCAGAGGCAGTGATGCCTGGCCGCCCCCCCCCACCCAAAAAAAGAAAAACTCAAGGAAATCGCAGGGGTCAGCACATCTGGAGTGCAATGAATAAGCCTCGCCTTGGGAAAATCACTTTCGTGATCATGGTATCTCTCCTGCCAGGCAAGTACAATGGGAGATTTTTAAAAGCAAAGATTTGTATTTCCCCAATTCTACAATGAATACACATTATCTTTCTTTTAAGCAAAAGAAAATATAATTATCATCTGAGAACTTCCTGCCCGCCAGGAGTTCACAATGTACCAGTTTTCATACATGAGCTGTGCCCTAATTAACTGAGGACAGAGTGTGTACTTTTCTATTAGTGAGGAGTTATCTTCTAGCATCTTACTTTTGGGCTCCTGGCTGTTCCAAAAGTCTGGGAGTTTTGAAATGCAGACATCTGATACTTGCTGTACCAAAAAAAGAAAAAAAAACTTCCTAAAACTATACCAACCAAAAAATAGTAATTTCCAATCTACTTCCCTTTTCTATAAATATCAAAACATACAACAGGCACCTTGACCAAATTTTAGCAGTTCCCACATTATTTTTTCATTCTATTTTATTAAATAACAAGAGATTTGTCTAAAAATAGGCTATTATCCTAAAGTCTTTCCTACTGCTCTCTCCTTGAGCAATATTCTAATATCCTATAGGATATTACCTTAGATCCATTCCTATTGCTCTCTCTTTCCAAGTACTAAAGATTTCTAGAGTAGGTCCACTGAGATATACAACTTAAGAGAACAAACATCAAGATAATTGAATGACTTCCTTAGAATTAATTAAAGAAGAAAATAATGTGAGGAGAAAACTATTTTAAAAATGCTCTTACAGTTTGGCATGGTTGTGAGCTGTTGAAAAACCATAGAGGCATCAAGATCTATCTGTCTGATCTGAGCAGAAGGTTGGGACTCATCACAAAGACAAGAAAACTGCAAACAACAGATCTTTAATGAATAAAAGCAGTTTGAAAATCAAAGAAAGCATTTCGTGTAAGTGGGAGTACTGTCATCAGTATCTTTGTAAGCAGCTGACTGTTAATGACATTTTCAAATTACAAAGTATTGAGTATGAATAGTATCCAAAATATACAATCAAGTATGTTTTTTTCTATTTAAAAGTCTTTATTTTATTTAGCTACACTAACAAACATGACACTGTTTTTTAAAATAAATGAAGATATTCTCTTCATAAATACCTATGGAAAAAATCAGGAGCCAGCAATCTAAATAAATTTAGACTGACGTGGAATTCAATAGATTTCGCATTCAATACATGCTGTCCCTACTATAAAGAATGAGTGAGAGAGAGAGAGAGAGAGAGAGAGAGAGAGAGAGAGAGAGACCTCTTGAGAGTGAGTGAGCGTGCCTTCTACTCCTGTCAACAGTCTCAGAAACCCTCAGGGAAGTCTCACCCTGTCCAACAGGGTTGCTGTGGGTGGGCATGTACTCAATGGCAGTGAATTGGTTGGTTACCACCCCATGACAGAAAATGTTGGCCTACTTTTGAGAAGATGAGAATAGTAATAACCACCCTTAAAAATGGTAGTTAAGCCACAGGCAAACAATGTCTTGACAAGACTTAAACATTTTTTTTCATGGGAATATAAGTGTTGGGTTGTATCTCACAGGCAAGATAGTCTTTGAGTGAGTGATATTTTCCCTTGTTCTGTTAGATGTTGCCAAACCAGTAAAAAGCTACTGGGATAGAAATGTGAGAAACCTTATTTAACATATGCCCTGTGAAAAGATATTTTTAAGTAAAGAATTTAAATGGTAACAAAATCAAGTACTGATTATGTAAATCGATGGTGAGGAGCTGGTAATTAAAAACTTTGAATGATTTTTTAAACTGAACAGGAGAAAGGTCTCTGCTTAGCTGGGCAGGGAGAAACTTGTATATAAGAAAAATCTTTTGGATATGAGGGATACAGGAGTTAATCAGCTCATGTAGATATAAAGTTTACTATAAATTGAACATGTATACAATTATAATACACAAGTATACTGGTATATAGTACACTATAAATTGAATATTTTAAAGATATTACCTCTAAGCAACATGCTTTTTAAAACTAAATTCTCCCTTACCACCTATCACAAATCAACTTCACTTGCCTCTTAGCACTACTATTAAAAGATTAGTGCAGAAAAAAGTGGTTAGTATCGAAGACACAAAAATATTATGAAAGAAGGAAATCAATTTTTCCCCAATGATTTTAGGAGGGACTTTTACAGCTCTTATAACATTCCATACATCATATTTGTACACATGTTGCCATCTTCATTTCCAAATATTTTCTACTTGAGCCCTTGGTATAAGCTCCTCTTTCCCCCTCCTTTTTTTTTTTTTTTTTTAAATAAACAACTCATACAACTCCCATGACGATCCATACATACATCAATTGTATGCAGGCCACTTTTGCACATTTGTTGCCATCATCACTCTCGAAATCAATTATTTTTTAACTTAAACTACTTTGAATGCAAAACTCATAAAAACATGGTACAGGGCTGAGCCCCGGTGCCGTAGTGGTTGTGTGCGGGACTGTGGCCCACTGGGATGGCGGTTCGATTCCAGCTCCACAGAGCAAAGGCTGGGCCTCCTACTCCCACCACCTGAGGGCAGTGATGCCCAAAAAAACAACAACAAAAAACATGGTACATTTTCTGTCTTCCTAAATATGCATTGGAAACAATTTTTTTCACATTTATATTATTGGTTTATTAGTGGTTATTAGGGTTAATACAGAGAAAGTGGAGGTGAAGGGTAGGGGTGATGAAAAAGTACATGGATCATGGAATGGTATACTCACAAACAGATTCTTATAATTACAGTCAATAAGGATAAAATCTGTAAATAATGAACAGGCAAAAGTTGTGTGATAGATATAAAAGAGGGCTTCTAAAAGCTAGTAGGAAACTTCCATTCTTTTCAGATTTTCAGTCATCAGTGGGTTATTTCTTGCTGTTGATTTGTTTGCTAGCCTTCTCTTCCACCTGCATGAGCAGGTCCAGGGCCTTCTCGAAAGCTTGCAGGAATGAGAGGACATTGGGATGCATGGCTACGGTGGGTTCTTCTTTGTTTTGTATTTTCTCTAAGTCATAGTCCTGTTTCTTTTCATCTTGGGAGAGCTTAAGTTCAGGTTGGCCCATGCTGAGCACACCAGCTACACACTGCTCAGGCTTTCATAGCTTCTCTGGCACCATGGCCCTGGAAAGCAAGCAGGACCTGCGCTAAGCCAAATTTTCTTTCTTTTGAAAATTTCTTTTCTGTATGGTAGAGGTCAACATTCTAAATATCAATTAGTCTCTGTGACACTCTTAGGGTTTTTTATAGAGTATCAGACCACTGAAGCTTAAAAAAAATTATGTTTCCCAATTTTCCATCTATTACGTCTCCTTGATGTGTTTGTTTCACTTAATGCTTCTTATAATTTAGTTTCAGTTTCAAAGAGAGGAGGCATAAATCTGTTGTAAATTCATGTAAAATTTGCAAGATAAACTCCAAAGACTCAGAATTACCTAAAAATATTACATACAGTTTGTGGTAGCTGTTTCAGCTATTCCCAGAATTTTTAGTCTTTCTGGTTCAGAGCTATGTCAAGACACAAAAATCTCTCGCTGCCACTGAGTCAATTCTGATTCATAGCAACACAGACAGCACAGGGCAGAAATGCCCCGCGAATTTCTGAGACTAACATCTCCGTAGGAGGATGTGCTCAACAACCCAATGCACCACGGGCTAATAAGAGCTACATCTAAGCGCCTTAGCAGTTAGCTGCATTTAAGATAGGTATGTCACTTGTATATTATTACATTCCCCTCAACTCTCATCAATTATATAAATCAGAAGTCTGTCAATTTTTTCTTTTTGAAATACCGTATATACTTGAGCGTAAGCTGGGTTTCCAGTACATTTTCAATGCAGTTTTGGGGATAAAATTCGGTGCCTGGGCTGATATTTGGGTAGGCTTATACTCAAATATATAGGTAATATTTTATTGTTTTCATTGAGAGTTTACATAGCAAATTAGGTTTACTTAATCATTGTCTACTTAATCATTTCGACATAAATTACTCAGTAACATTGTTTATAGTTTGAGCAATGTATCAGCATTCTCATGAATTCTGTTCTGGCTGTTCCATTTCCAGATGTCTAATTTCTCTACCCCCTTAACTTCTCTTATTTGCTTTAGGGTAATTGTTGATCATTTAGTGTCATATAGTACTCATGGGGGATAGCATCTTAGGAGCCACTTATTATTTAGCTAAAAGATGACCTTAAGGGGCAGTGTCTGTTCAAGGTAAGACTATCTCATGGGTATAGTCTTAGGGAGTCCTCTACTCTTCAAGTTCAGACTTTTTATGAATTTGAATTTTGTTCTGCATTTTCCTACCATTATATCAAGATACATCTATCGTGTGCTTGATCCGAATTTTCTCTAATGGTAGGCACTAACTAATTCTTCTGGTCTCAGGGTATAGAAGGCAGTGTTTCATGTAGACAATTAATTCTACAGCCTGATTTCTCCTTTGGGTTCATTCTTTATTGTTCTGGACAAGTAGAGACCACTAGGTGTATCTTATATGGCCACTTGCAAGCTTTTAAGATACCACTCCCCCCAGACACTACTCACCCAACTAAACTTCGTGAACTTTATTATCCTAATTGACTTCGTTGGCCCACAAGACTATGATCCCAAGTCTTCTGACCCAGAAAACCAAAGTTATGTCTAAGAATTATCTGCAACTGTGCCTGTTCACACACACACACACACACACACACACGTATACACCCATATACCTATTAATCTTCGATTCCTTTCTTTGTTCCCATTTGAAATAGAAGGTTTGAGGGAGAAACAGTATTTTTTGGGGGGGCATCACTGTCCTCTGGTGGTCGTGGGAGCTACCCAGCATGGCTCCTGAGAGCTGCCGTTGGATTTGAACCACCAAGCCCATGGGCCACAGTCCCGCACTCAACCACTTTCACCACCGGGGCTCAGCCCCGAGGGAGAAACAGTATTTCAAAAGAACTAGTGTACCAGAAAACTAGTCTGTGGATGCTGAAAACAGTTAACATATTCAGCTGTAAATGAAAAGCTGGAGATTTAAGTCCACACTCGTGTGTGTGTGTGTGTGTGTGTGTGTGTGTTTTCACTGCATTTACTGTGAGAATGAAGCCCATTCTCAGCAACCAGATCAAAGATATTCCAGAGAATGTGGACATCTTTATGAAAGAACTCATAACTATCGTGAAGGGGCCCAAAGGAAACTGAGGAGGGATTTTCAACCCCCTGGAATTTAAAAAGAAACAGAGGAGGCTTCCAGTTGACAAACACTGGGAAATGGAAAGGAACTGTCTATAGTCCGAACTATCTGTGGTCATGTATAGAACATGATCAAGGTGTTACACCAGACTTCTGATATCTGTGTAAGCTCAGTTCCCCATCAATTCTGTTATTCAGGAGAATGGATCCCTTGTTGAAATTGGTAAACTTCTTGGTTAAACAAATACATCTGGTTTGGATGAGGATAGATGCTGCTTTTTTCATGTCTCAAGCACAGAAAGATGAGTTAACTCTGCAAGGAAATGACACTGAATTTGTTATCAACTTCAGGAGCTTTAATTCAACAAGCCACAACAGTCAAAAACAAAGTTATCCAAAAAAATTTGGATGGAATCTATATTTCTGAAAATGGAGCCATTCAGCAAACTTATAAGTATGACCTAAGAAGTGTCCAACTACAGGCCAGATGATTTCTTAAACATGTCTGTGATGCTTTAATGCAATAAAGTTTACCTATCACTGTCATCATCATCATTGTTGTCATCACAGAAATAGAAGAAAGGCGGGCTGAGTCCTGGTAGCGTAGTGGTTGTGCATGGGACCACAGCCCACTGGGATGGAGGTTCAATTCCAGCAGCAGCTCCACAGGAGGAAAGGCTGGACCATCTACTCCCACCACCAGAGGACAGTGAAGCCCAAAAATCAAAAACAGAAACAAAACAAAAAAGAAGTGGAAGAAAGGCCTAGAAATCTACTTCCTAAAAAACCTGCCACTGAATACCCTATGAAGTACAGTCACAAGTGACTAGTAAGAAAACTGTGAATGGGGCTGAGCCCTGGTGGCGTAGTGGTTGTGCACGGGACTGCGGCCCACTGGGACGGAGGTTCAATTCCAGCAGTGGGGCTGGGCCTCCTATTCCCACCACAGGAGAGCAGTGATGCCCCCCACCCCCCCAAAAAGAAAGAAAGAAAGAAAACTGTGAATGAAACATGGAATTTTAAAAATAAAGAGATTTCCTTTCCCTCTCAATACTGTCTTGAAGCATGAAGTAAAATATTAGAAATCAGAATGAACAACTGATTTAATCTCCAAATTAAGCTAACGATAAACTCAGGTTAGACAAGTAAGTATTCTATAATTAATAGTACACTACAAAATACTGCCAGTAACAGCAGCAATGTGGCTTACGTGAGTGGGATCATAACTTCTCGGCCCTGACTTCTTTAGCTATAAAATAAATTAATTATATCAGGTTACCTTTCAAGGTTCTTTTAATTCTAAAATTGTGTACAGCAGCAGCTGGCCAAAACAGCTCAGTTGGGAGAGCGTCAGACTGAAGAGCTAAGTCCTGCACTAACCTCTACTACTTTTAAGCACCAGCATCCTCTTTGCCTTATTCTCAATTGACAAAGAAAAAATGCATCTTAATTTTTACATTAAGATAATCAACCGAAAATCTAACAATTGATCATAATTTATGGATTTTAATATGGGTTTAATTTATGTAATAAGGAGAATGAAAAAACAAATTTCAATGTGTTAAGAACCATATTCATGGTTAAACATTTCTAATGAGAAACTTTGCAGAATTATGTCACGTGACTTAAAAATATGTGATTGCTGAAAAGCTGCCAGGAAAAATATTTCAGTATGTATACTCACACGTATGCAATAAAAGGGCCTTTAACTGGTAAACTTCTTACTTAAAAAATTTAAAAACAATTTTTAATGTCATATAAGCTACACACACACACACACACACAAAGTTATAGCTGAAATTGTCTTGTTTCTTTAGCTCCAATGTTTCTTCCTCCCTGTTCCTTTTCTTGGTTAAATATTCAGCCAAATGTAAACACAGCTATGTATGTCTCTATGCGGTGGCTGGGCTTGTACAAGCAAGCACTTCCTGCATGCAGAACAGACAGGGAACCGCTGTCTGCTTCACTGGAGCCTGGGATGTTTCTGTTTACAGATCCTGGAGCCAGGCCGGGGCTACTACTGGAGGCATGCTGTCTGCTTCCTTGCTACACTCAGCCTTTGTCTGGGTCTGTGTCAAAGAAAGAACAACATTGTTGCATGTGCAGCAAACAGCAAAGGGAAGCTAAAATATAACATAGTAATGGCCAAGCCAGCTTCTTAGGGTTTTTTTTGACAACTCTGTAAAAAGACAAACTAAGATTACAATTTGTTTTTTTAAAGCAATGCATCTCAAAAAATTAGAGAAAAAAACTTTAAAGTCAAAACTGTATGATCAGAGTTAAAATTTAAAACAATAACTTGGCAGAAGAATTTTGTTATTGTTTCTATAACTTTGATACATTGTGGTTTCAATGCTTTAAATAAAGAAGAAACAGGAAGGGGGAGGTAAGGAGAATGATAAAAACAGGGAGGAAGGGACAGAGGGCTGTCACATTGTGAGACTTACACCGATGTCTCAAAATGTGTATAAATTGTTGAAAGGAAGACCAATCTGTTCTCTAATGTTACCCAAATAGCAAAAACTTAAAAATGCTTTTTGGGGGTTAGACTTCTACCCAATGGGATCTAAGCTAAAACTCTCTGTAACCTAGATGATTCCAAGTCATAGTGGCCCTATAAGGGAGTGTAGAACTGCCCAGCGGGTTTCTGAGACTGTCAACTTGCTTGTTCTTTCAAACCATTTTATTAGGACCTACTCATATCAGTCTATAGTTCAATGATAGCGAGCAGTCCTGTGCAACCGCGACCACAGCCAGTTTCAAAACACTGTCTTCCTTCTGGTGCTCCTTGCTATCAGGCTCCCATTACTCCCGCTTTCTCCCCCACCCCACCCCCAACACACACACCACACACACACCCCACCTCCCCGGCCCTATCTCCCAGAAACCCTTACTCTAGTTACTGTCTCTACAGATTCATCCATCTGGGGAGGAGACTACCAGAAACTCTTTATAGAAGTAGAAAGCCATCACCACTATACCACCAGAGCTCCTACAGTCTTGATGATAGTTAAGGTCTTATTTTTCACTTTTATAGATAGATATGATCAAACAAAACAGCCAATGCAACAACTTTGGAAAAGAATTATTTAATACTGAAAGTAATGACCTACAAATAATAATTAAATCCAGAATTCATATTAAAGATTTTTGTTCTTAGGAAATGACCCCAATAAAGTGTTTTGAAAAAGAGTAAAAAAAGAAAAAGAAAATGACCACATCATCAGACTATAAAAGTTATATCTTCCCATCATTTTCCAGCTAGACAACTAAAATATTTACAGATAACTTGTTATCTATTTGTTGCTTTGATTATGACAATAACCAATGCTTACTCCAGTAGGGAAGCAAGAGATAGATAGACAAAGTACTAGGTTCTTTTCTGATAAAATTTGTCTTCTGGTTTTTTTCTTTGCTCTAGCTTTCCCATGTTGCATGATTATAAGTCTGTATTAAAATGTGTTTACTAGACAAAGGTAAGTATATAGTTTAAGGAATGGTTATGAAGTAGAACATTCATGTAACCACCATTCAGGTCAAAAAATTGAACAAATCTCCAGCACCCTAAAAGCCTGCTGTCTGCCTTCCTGGGCATTATGCTCTACGTTTGCCCCGAGACTGCCACCATCCTGACTTGTGGTAAGCATTCCTTTGCTTTTGCTAATCTGGCAGCAATTTTAAACAGACAACCTTTTCTATTGGATATACAGTTGATGAGTGCCAACTGACTCAATGGCACTGAGCAAGGATGATTGGTCTTCTTTTTGGCTTCCATATAAATGAAAAGTTTTTGTGCCTTGCTGCTTCTGTTGCTCAACATGTTTTGAATATATACCTATGCTGTAGTGGGGCTGAAACTCATTCAGGGTTATTTTTCTACATAAATGTTTTATTTCCCTTATGATGAATCTTGGGACTTATAATGCCTGTCAGAGGAAAACTAAAGGTAATCACTAGTAAGCTTAAGAAAACATTTCACTTACGTACCCATATTTTCCCCAGTTATTTTTAGTACTTTTAGAATACCTCATTCTGTTGACAAGAGAAAACTATTACACAAGGGAAACAAATCAATATGCTGCACAGCTTCCTGCTGCTTGAAGCAGTAGCCAGAACCAAAGGTCACAGATAATAAAAACTACACACAGCACAAAGAAGAGTTTGGAGTTTAGAGATAAGATAGAGGGGCACAGGAGAGGCACAATTTTAAACAGACAACCTTTTCTATTGGATATACAGTTGAGGCACTGTATGTACAGGAGAGGCACTACCACCACCACCACCAACAACAACAAAATCCACGCTGCTGATATGAGGGGAATAGTGCATATGGAGTCCATTCCACCAAGTCAGATTGTTAATCAAACGTTGTTTAGAGGTTCTCAAAAGACTGCATTTAACTGTGTGCAACAAAGACTGACTTGTGGTAGACAAGAGCATCTGCTCACATAGTCATCTCAGTGCGGCAGTTTTGGGCAAAAAATTGCACGGCTCTCTTGGCCCGTGCACCTAACTCACCTGACCTCTATGTTTCCGCAAATGAAGAGGGACGTGAAAGGACAGTGATCTGATAATGTAGATGCGTTGAAGGAAAAAATGAGAAAGGTGCTACCTGCCATCCAAACAGGTAAGTTTGGAAAATGTTTCCAAGAATGGTAGGTTTGACAACCGCATTACGTATAATGAAGAGTCCTCTGAAGGCAATAAGGTTGCTTGGTAAAAAAATAATGTAAATAAATAGCTTTGAAAAAATACTCCCTCGCACACCTTTTGCATAAATTGGATAGAACTTTATGAATTTAGTATTACTTAGAAAACAAAAATTTTGTTTTAGAAAATCTAAAACAAAATTTCCTTCATGTTCCCCCACGCCCTTACTCTCTACCTACTATACCCATCATAACTTACTTTGAAAAAAATTTAAAGTAACCTTTTAATCATGTATCTCCAAGAAAGAAGTGTTCTCTGTCCAATTGTGATTGATCCTATTATCCTCAACCAAACAGTCCATAAATATTTGCTCAGTCCCTACATGCCATACATCTTACCTACTACAGGGTACAAAGGACAATGAAAAGCCAAAAGATATTTAACGCAATTGTTGCTTCTACTTAATCATTCTCCAAAACAGACTTACTTTTCTTTGAGTCAGTTCTGACTAATAGCACCCTTTGTACAACACAGTACTCTCCTACAATATTTGCTCTTTTGTGATTAGTTTTACTCAGCATAATATCTTTAAAGTCCTCCATGTCATAAGGCATTGCATAGCTTCATCATTAGTCTTTATAACGGGTGGTATTCCATTGTGTATATGTACCAAAGTTTGTTGATCCCTTCTATCAGTGGGCATTTAGATTGTTTCCATCATCTTGCTATTGTGAACAGTGTTGTTGTTGTTTTTAATTAATCATTTTATTGGGGTGCTCTTACAAATCTTCTAACAATCCATCATTCAATTGTATTTAAGCACACTTAATACATATGTTGCCATCAACATTTCCCAAACATTTTCTTTTTTGAGGGGGAGAGGGGCATCACTGTCCCCTGGTAGAAGTAGGAGGCCCAGCCTTGCTCCTGGAGAGCTGCTGCTGGATTTGAACTGCCAACCCAGTGGGCCGCAGTCCTGCACACAACCACTTCACCACCGGGGCTCAGTCCCCAAAACATTTTCTACTTGAACCCTCTTCCCCTCCTCCCTCCCACCTTAGTGAATCCTTGATCAATTACATTTTTTTTTTAAAGAGCAAGTTTTATAAAAGAGAAAAAATAGAGAAAAACAAAGTAGGGAAAAGAAGAACGACCTATGAAGGTCGAGAAAGAGTGTCTGGGGATGCAGGGGTCATCCCCAGAGAGAGAGATGATTTCTTGTCTTACACTATCTGTTGTCTCCCTTCACCCACATTTCTGTTATTTGTTGCTCTTGGGGGTGGGGGAAGGGCTATATATCTAACCTTGTGATGGGTTCTCCCTTTCTCTCCCACCCCCACTAGTGAATAGTGTTGCAATGAACTTGGGTGTGCATAATCTGCTCATGCTGAGCTATTTATTTCCTGATAATGAGAATTATAGTGTAGTTTTAAAGTTAGCAACTTTCTGAGAAAAGGCATTAATTTCCTTGGCAGCCTGGTCTATGATGGCTTCAGAAGTCATACCTGAAAGCTCGTTATATATTTTGGCTCTAACCTAGTGGGACAAAGATGAGGCTGACTACTACCAAAAAGATTTTATAGCCTTAGAAAAACCTAAGAATCGGTTCTCCTCTGCCTTATATGGTAACTATGAATTGGAATCAACTTGATTGTAGCAAGTGTTGGTTTAATCTAGTGATCCTCAAAAACCATCAACAACATCATCATCATCTAGAAAGCTATTAGAAATGCAAATTCTTAAGCCCTATCCCAAACTGATTCGATTAGGAAAATCTGAGGGTGGGAGCAGCAATCTGTTTAAAAATCTGCTAGGTGATTCTCATATATGCTGAAATTTGAGACTTCTTGCTCAAACTCTGTTCAAGGTTTTTCACACCTTAATGTTTTTTCTTCTTCTCTGTTGTCCTTTCCCAAGCAGTGGTTAAGCACTCAGCTGTTAACCAAAAGGTTAGTAGCTAGAACCTATCAGTTGCTCTAAAAGAGAAAAACGTGGCAGTTTCTGTAAAGATTTACAAGCTGCTGAAGTTTCAGCAGTTCAGTGGGAGAATGGCCTGGAAAACTACTTCTTGTAAACATTATACAGATTTTTAAAATCCAGTGGAGCTGTTCTACTACGTAATACATGGGGCCACCAAGCATTGGGGGTGGTCAACTGATAACAGGTAATAACAGAATATACTACATCAAATCCTTTCTTGCTCAAGACAAATAGTGCTCCTGCCACTACAAGGAGCATTTGAGAATTTATGTTTTATTATTTATTTTTGGTCATAATGACTGGAGTGGGAAAGCTGTTGTTTTTTCATGAGTACCGACCAGCCAAGTCGTCTGTCCAGTTAATTTCCTGATGCACGGTGACCCTACAGGACAGAGCAGAGGACACCCCTTTGGGTATCCTGGAGTGTAAATCTGTTCTGTTTTGCTTCTTTTTGCGGTGAGAAACACAATAGTCCATAATTAACTGATTGCTCCTTGGTGTCTAAGGTTGGAGCCCAGGAACAATTTTTTTTTTGGGGGGTGGGGTGGGCATCAGTGCCCTCAGGTGGTGGGGTAGGAGGCCCAGCCTTTGCTCCGTGGAGCTGGAATCGAGCCTCCATTCCAGTGGGTCGCAGTCCCGCACACAACCACTACGCCACCGGGGCTCAGCCCCCAGGAACAGTTTTTAAGGACACCTGAATCAAGCACATTGAATTTCAGCTTATGGTGATCCTTATTACTGTGTGCTTCAACTGCAGTCCTGACTAAGCTTCAGGCCAGGAACCCAGAGCACTGCTAAGAATTGCGTGATGTACCTGGCCTGGTCGTGGCAAGATACTTCCTACAACCCTCACTGTGCTTTACTGTACTTACAAGCCACTGTCAGCATTGTAACTGGCTTTGGAAAGCACGGCAGTTTTTAAAAGACTCACTCGAGTGATATAAGAAATGGCAGACAATGGTGGGGAATGTCTTTTCTTGATACACTGCAGATCAGTTAGAGCAAAATGAACAACAACCATCAAGGGAAAACTTACTCGAGGCTCTTTTTTGAACACAGCAGCTATGTGAAAGCAGTTTTTTGCTTGTTTGTTTGTTGTGGGGGGGGCATCACTGCTCTCCGGTGGTGGGAGTAGGAGGCCCAGCCCCACTGCTGGAATTGAACCTCTGTGCGCATTACCGCGCACAACCACTACGCCACCGGGGCTCAGCCCCGAAAGCAGTTTTTTTGAACAGCAGATTCAATGAGGGCCATGAGTGTAAATCTTTATGGCTGTGGGAAGCATCTTTCTTCTAAGCAGTGGCTGATGGTTTCAAACTGCTGACCATGCAGTTAGCCACCCTGCAGCACATAACCCGCTCCGGCACCAGGTATTGACCCACTGCACTATATACTCTTACTAAATTAATGTCAAATGACCAGCCCTATGGAGAGACAGTGCTCCAGGCCCTCATGTAAGGGAGAAAAAAACTGGTAGAAGAGGGTAATGTCGTGTGGGACTGCGGCCCACCGGGTTGACGGGTCAAATCCAGCAGCAGCTCTCCAGGAGCAAGGCTGGGCTTCCTACTGCCACCAGGGCAGTGATGCCACACACACACCCAAAAGAGGGGAATGTCACAAAATTCTCATTAACTCATGATCTTTTAAACACATCTGGTGTATGAAAAATTTCTTTAGGACTTCAGGTGCATTCTGAGAACATAAAAACAAGACAGGTCTTTTGTTAGAAATAATATCAAGAGCTGAGCCCCAGTGGCATAAGTGGTTGAGTACAGGACTGCAGCCCATGGGCTTGGTGGTTCAAATCCAGCAGTGGCTCTCAGGAGCAGCACTGCGTAGTACCCACGACTACCAGAGGCAGTGATGCACCTCCCCCCCCAAAAAAAACAAAAAACAAAAACAAGAAATAATATCAAATAACAACTTAGCTCCAAGTACAAAAAACAAACAAACCAAATCCACTACCCTTCAGTCAATTCCTACTTATGTTGACGGGCTATAAGGTTTTCGAAGCTATGTAAATCTGTATGGGAGCAGACAGCCTCATCTTTCTCCCTCAGAGAAGCCAGTAAATTTAAAAATAGACCTTGAGGTGAGTAGTCCAGCATCTACCTGGCAAGCATAAGAAACAGCCAAACCTCTTTGCCATCAAGGAGATTTAACACAAAGTGAGCTTATAGGGCAAAGGTTTCTTTTCCAAGGCTTATACTCTTACAGAAGCACAATGTCACATTTCTCTCTCGTGTTTCAAGTTCAAATCTATAAATAATAAAGGCTAGGAGCTTAAGGTTTGAGCACAGAGAATTATCACTAAATAATAATCAGAACCATTAAAAAAAGTGCTCAACAATGCACCTTATGAAAAATGTTATGAGTTAGTAAAAGTGTATATTACATAAAACTTTAAAGGGGGAGCATACAGCATACTTAAAGAGTAAAATTTTCCTTATAAAGGTCAAAAATCACACCAATCATTCTCTGCTCTTCTAAAAACCTCCATCTGTCAAGTGCATAAAACTGGAAAAATAAATAATTTTTTGAAGGGCTGAAAAATAACCAGATGTGATTTTAAGTCAAGCTCTAATAAGAAATTTCTGCTACTGTTTGGGTTTTCATACTGTGCGAGTTGTACTTATTATGTTTTTAGATTATAAAGTTGAATATATTTTAATGAACAGCTATAATTACTTAGAGATATTCTCATTTCTTTCCTTTTTTTTTTAGGGATGAGAAGAAAGGCTTTATTGGGGGTAGTGAAAGACTTTGGGAAAGGGAAGGGACAGCAGTGAGAGAGACAGGAGCACCTTGAGTTCCTGGACAGTTCCGAGGCCTGCGAGTTAAGCCAGGGAAGCTATTGATATTTTCTTTTCAAACAAGTCATAATCAGGGGGAGTTAGAAAAAAATATATGAATATATATAATCACTTTACACCTAAGTCATACAACTGTCTAAACAAATAACCAACAAAAATAATCTGGATTTTAATGTGCTTTCTCATGGGCACATATTTTCCTTGATAAAATAATAATGAAACCTATTATTTCCTGATTATGGCAAAACAATGTCTTGTACATAATGGGAGATTGGTATCTGCTGAGTAACCTTAATTGATAGTGAACTGACTAACTTTATTGAGTATTACTTTGTAAAAAATCCAACACCGATGGAAGATAAAAACATAGTCATGCAAACAAAGGTTAGGAAAAACACAAATATATGTGTTGAGCAGCATTTACCCACCCTACAGGTAAAGGTGTAAAAAACAGCAGTAGTGGGGAATAATAAAGTAAGGAATAGAAAAGCTGTACTTAGTGAACACTGAGCTGATCAAATCTCCATTTTAGATTTACATAAAAATATAATGTAAATAGGCAGCTGTGGTTTAGGCACTGGGCTGTTAACCACAAGGCTGGCTAGTCAAACCCACCAGCTGCTCGACTGGAGAAAGATGAAGTTGTCCATTTTGTAAATATTGACCGACTTAGAAAACCCTCTATGGAGTCATTATGAATAGGAATTCCTCCAAAGGCAATGGATTTGGTTTGGGTATAAAACAAGAAACAGAATCACCAAAATTTTCTTTTACAGCTTACTACCTCCACTATAGATATAAATGAATGTCTCCTAAGAATATTTGATATATTCAGATCACAATCCTTAAGATTATCATGATTTTTCATTAATTTCCATAAAATAACATTAAAGGGAAAGATTTCACAGAAATATCAGTCATACACAGGATTTTAAAAATCCCTGGGCTGAGCCCCGGTGGCGTAGTGGTTGTGCGCGGGACTGCGGCCCACTGACGGAGGTTCAGTTCCAGCAGTGGGGTTGGGCCTCCTACTCCACCACCGGAGAGCAGCGATGCCCTCCCCCCCCCAAAAAAAATCCCTAAAAAACATAGATGCACTGATGATCAATTACATTATCAAAAATTAATTTTAAAAAATTAATTTAAAAGTGTTAAGACAATGAGAGTAAATAAAAAATAAGTTTAAAGTAAAACCTCATGTGAACCAGGCCAATATGACTTCACTGCAAAATGCTACCAAATATTCAGAGAAGACAATACCAATTCTACTCACACAATTTCATAATGTAGAAAAGGATAGTACGCTCCTGAATTCATTTTATGAAACAATCATTTCTATGATACTAAAACCAGGCAAAGATATCACTTTAAAGGAAAATGATAAATCAATTATCTATAAATAATTATATATACATTAAATATCTCTTGTAAACATGTACACAAATATTTTCAGCCAAAAGAACTCTGGAAGTATCAAAAACAAAACAACAAAAAAAAACTCAACATGACCAAATGAGATTCATACCAGGTGTGCAAGAATAGTTCAATATAAAAAAATAGTAATAATATGGGCTGAGCACCAATGGTGTAAGGGGTTGAGTGCAGGACTGCGGCCTGTGGGCTTGGTGGTTCAAATCTAGCAGCACTTGGTAGCGCCCACGACCATCAGAGGCAGTGATGCCCCCCCAGAAAAACAAAACAAAACAAAAAAAATAACCTACATTAAAAATAGTACCTACACCACTTAAAGAAATCATCTACACCACATGATCATGAGTTAACACAGAAGAAGTCTATGATGAAATGACAAAACTTTTCTGGTAAAAATATGAATGAATAGGGCTGAGCACCGGTGGCGTAGTGGTTGTGCGTGGGACTGCGGCCCACTGGGACGGAGGTTCAATTCCAGCAGTGGGACTGGGCCTCCTACTCCCACCACCGGAGAGCAGTGATGCCAAAATAAAAAAATATATATATATGAATGAATAACAGAGGGGGAATTTTACTATGTAATTAAGGGCATATATGAGGGGGCTTCATAGTTTTCACAGAAACACTGAATGAAAATTTAATGAAAGTTTTCCAAGAGCGCTTTAGAATTTCCTTCAATACAAAATCAATAGCCCATATTAGTCTCAATAGAGATGAAAGCATTCTCTTTGTGAACAGGGAACCTGACAAAGCTGCCCTTTATCATCACTCCTCCTCCATGCTATTCTGGAAGTCTTAGCAAGCACTACAAAGCAAGAAAGAGAAATAAAAAAGGGATCCAAAGTAACATACACACACACACACAAAGAAAAATATTTGCAGATGGTATGATCCTGTACATAGAAATTCCCATCTCCAAAAAATGAAATATTTTAAAAAGGAAACAAATAAAGAAAGAAATCCCAAAGATTCAGTAGTGACAAGGTTCAAGATCAACAAACAAAAAATCAGTCAGGTACCTTTATACTAAAAACAAAGAGGACTCTGAAAATGAAATAAATGGGGAAATACCATTTACAATAGCCACCCAAAAGATTAAATACTCAGGAATAACTATTCCTTAGACCTATAAAGGAGACCGATATAAGGAAAACTATAAAATATCAAAACAGGAATCTCAGAGACTGATGACAAAATATACCATGTTCATTAGCAAAATATCAATGCTGTCTAAAGTGATCTACAGACATAATTCAACTTTGATCCAGATTCCAACATCATTTTTTAAAGATGGAAAAAACTTCATCATCTTTATATGAAAAGGAAAGAGACATAAGATAAGCAAAGCACTATTATAGAAGAAAAAAGTAGGAGGCCTCACATTCCTTGAACTCAGAATCTGTAAGTAGTCACAGCAGTAGCAGTAGCAGCCATGAACTGGAAGTTAAAACAGATTAGTACTGGTACGATGAGACAAGAGCCAAGGGAATAGCTAAAGGTAAATCCACCTGATATTTGACAAAAGATCAAAAATCTTTTGATTTGGGGAGACTGCACATTTTGAAAGATGGATGCTACCATAAATGAAATATACAATAAGCTTTTTAATGGACATGGAATAAGCTTCTTGAATGTGCTCTCCCAGCCAAATTAAGAGTGCACTGGTTAAAGCACTCAGCCATGGACCAGATGGTTGGTGGTTCACAGCTGCTCATTAGCAGAAGGATTTGGCAGTCTATTTCCATAAAGACCTACTGCCTTTTAACTTCTGGGCGGTTCCACTTTGTCCTATAAGGTTGCCTTGAGTCAGAAATCATCTTGGCAACAGTGGGTTTTCTTGGTCTAGCCAAATTTAGAATTATTTTAACATTAAAATGAAAACCTCCAAGTCCATAGTAATACTAAGAGAAAGACACAAAACTACCACTTTAAATTTTTTTAATACCGGTTAGATTGCAAAGTCAAATCAAATGCAAAACACAAAAACAAACACTGCCATCCATTCTCATCTCAACCGTATGGGACTGGTTGGGGCTTCCTTTGTGAGTTTTTTGAGACTATAACTTTTTTTTTTTTTTTTTAGTGGCATCACTGCTCTGATGGGAGTAGGAAGGCCAGCCTTGTTCCTGGAAAGCTACTGCTGGATTTGAACTGTCAGCCCTGTGGGCCACAGTCCCACACACAACCATTGCACCACCGGGGCTCAGCCGGAGACTCTAACTCTTTATGGATGTAGAAAATCTTTTTCCTGTGGAGCTGCTGGTGGTTTCAAACTACTAACCTTGCAGGTAGGAACCCAAATCATAGCCACCAGCCACAAGAGCTCCATGGAAGGGCTGGTAGAATTGGTAAAGCATCAGTTTTACAAGACCTATTACAATATCTGAATTCAGTCAAGAATTATCAATGTACACTAAAACTATTAGAGGAAAGCTATATTGAAGTAAAGGTCGCTTTAATGGCACCAGAGCATCTACTCACAGGTTTATTCACTACAAAAAGAGAAATCTATTTTTCCCAAGAAAATATCTGATTATTATCACCTCAAAGTGATGTCATATGTCTTTTGATGAAATACACTCTGTATCATTTTTTGTGTGTGGGCCAGTCGATGGAAACTCACAGGGACCAGTCTCATAGTTTCCTAGGCTCTAATCTTTAATGGAGCAGATAGTCAGGTCTTTCCTCTGTTAGTCACTGACCTTCCAGTACTATAACTAGCAGTGGCATGCTTTAGTCATTGCAAAACAAGTACTATTTACCCTGAAGTTTTCTTGCCTGAACGTAATTAATTCAAATTAAATAAAATCTTGAAACTTAACTTTAAATTAAGAAATTTCAAGGAATTAAAAACACTTTAAGACCACAATTTGGAAAAAGAAGAAAGAATACAAGTTGGCAAACCTAGAACATAGAACAACTGGCTTAACATCAAACCCCAAACTCACTGCCATCTAGCTAATTCCAACTGAGGGGAGAGACCTCGTGGGACAGAAGAGAGTTGCTTCGCGGGGCTTCCGAGATTATAAATCTTTATGGGAGTAGGCAGCCTCATCTTTCTCCTGCAGAATGGCTACTGAGCTGAACCACGGACCTTGTAGTTAGCAACCCAACACTTAACCCACAGCATCAGAAGTGAGTGCACTGTATTATGAAAGGATGAGAGCGAGGACTTGCCTTAGATTTAATAAGTCAAATGTTATGTGCAAACTCTGATGGGGCACTGGTTTGGAACTTTTTAAAAACATCCATTAAAGTCACTTTGGGGCTGAGCCCCGGTGGCGTAGTGGTTGTGCGTGGGACTGCGACCCATAGGGTTGGTAGTTCAAATCCAGCAGCAGCTCTCCAGGAGCAAGGCTGGGCTTTCTACGCCCACCAGGGCAGTGATGCCCGAAAAGAAGAAAAAAAAAAGATTTATAGTCTTAGAAACCCACAGTAGTAGTTTCACTTAGGACAGAACAATAGAGTCACTGGGTGTCACAGTAGACTGACTGGTAGGGAATTTGGTATAATACAAAGACGTAAATGACCTGAAATCCAAAATGGATCCAGCAGAGTTAAAAGCCCTTTTAACTCTAAAATAAAATTTTAAAACTAAAATATTGTGGTCTTTTTATAAGATGGCACAACTTCCCTACCTGGGCACAGAAACTCCTAAAAGAAAAGTTAGGATTTTTCTTATAAAGAAGCTCAGTGGGGAGGGAGGGGAACTATGAGGAGCTGATACCAAGGGCCTAAGTAGATGGAGGATGTTTTGAGAATGATGGTGGCAACAAATGAACAAATGAGGTCTGCATACAATAGATGGATTTATTGATCATGATAAGAGTTGTATGAGCCCCCAATAAGATGATTTAAAAAACCACTTCCTTAAAAAAATTTTTTTAAATGCTATTCCAGACAAATGTATGAATACTCCTGTAAAAATCCTACGTCTCAGTGAAATGGAAAGAAAAAAAAAGCTGCAGCAGCTTAGAGGGTATCTCAACTCTGAAACACAGTATCATTTTCCATTGACTGCTATCTGTTAAAATGTGCCCTAAAATGTTCACTGCATAATTTGAAGAAAAATCTAGATCTTCAAATTACTTATGAAAATTGCTATGAAGCCTTACATTTTTGACATTCTAGTATATGTGCTGCCGAAGCGAGCACAGATTTTTGACATTCTCAATTGCCCCACCTTTCATGTCTTTTCAGTTTTCTTTCTTAAGCTGTGTTCTTGGTTTTGCAGAATCTAACTTGTAGTCTCAGTATTATTGCACAGCCTCCCATGCCAAAATGAAAAACCCATTATCACCTAATTAGCTCTAACTCACAGTGATTCAATAGGACAGAAAATAAAACACTCTGTTGCGTTTCCAAATCTTTCAATATTTTAAAGACTGCAAAGTGACTGATGGGTTCAAACCACTAATCTTATGAATTGGTAGTTCATTATATAATCAATTAGCCACAATGGATCCATATACAGCTTCCCTTAAAAGGAAATTCCCTTAATATCTAATTCTTTTTCAAATATTTCTTACCTTTTGAGTCTTATCCTATAATATATGGGTCTAAATTCTTCTCAAATTTAAAACTAGGAAGCTAAAATAAGAATTATTGTCTCAGAAACTTAAAAGGGGCAGTTCTACAATGTCCTTTAGCAGCAGTTCTCAACCTGTGAGTTGTGACTCTTTTGGAGGTCAAATGACCCTTTCACAAAGGTCATCTAAGACCACTGGAAAACACATCAATATTTCACAATATATAATTACATATTGTTCTGTGATTAATCACTTTAGGTTTAATTATGTTCAATTTGTAACAATGAAAATACACCCATTCATATCATATACTTACATTACAATTCATAACAGTAGCAAAATTACAGTTACAAAGTAGCAGCAAAAATAATTTTATGGTAGGGGGTCACCACAGCATGAGGAACTGTATTACAGGGTCACGGCATTAGGAAGGTTGAGAACCACTGTTCTACAGGATCGCGATAAGTGGGTGTGACTCTATGGCAGTGAGTTTGATTTGGTTTTGAAATACCTAAAAATATAGTGGAACCTCATATGTAAGAAATAAGAGTTAATGCTGTCTATCCAATGCGATTTTCTGAATGAGTGCTTCGATCCCAGGAACCTATCTTAAAAACAAAGACACCACAAAAATTTTTTTGTTTTGCTTGGTCTGTGTTTTATTTAATTTATAATCGGGAAGATTAATTAAAAAAACAACTCCAGAAATCCTATCGAAAGGTTCTTCTATGATGGGGAAAATTGTATTAAGGAATGGATATCTGATTATGTAATTATTGTCAGTAAGTTGCACATCTATAAAAAGTTGAATTGGCAAAAAAAAAAAGTTGAATTGGCAAGAGTTCTATAATATAGATATTTATGATGATGACAAAAAGCATCTGCTAGACTGCTACACACATCCAAACACATTATAGGATTTTGTTCTTTGGACTGGAGGTTTAGATTTCATTTAACATTCTAGTTAACAGATCTAATCAAATGTGTTTCTGCCCTACTTTTTAGATCACTGTATAGTGTTTAGGGCTTTTCAAACTTGCAAATAGCCACGCTAGGTATAACTGGTCTCTGTTTACCTATAACAATAGCTGGAGCATCATGAATAGAGAAGACAGAAGGAATACATGATTAATTATCACTGAACAACTGCCCCTTTTATCAAGACCAAAATTTAATGGTGTCTAACCAGTATCAGTAAACATTTTGATCAAGCGTCCTTTCAAATCCCTATCAAAAGGTGGAATATGTAAAACGGAATTTTAAATTCTCTTAGATCCTACTCCCACCAGGGCAGTGATGCCAACACACCAAAAAAAAATTCTCTTAGAATATATAGTTTTTGGAGACCTGGATACTAGATAAACTCCTGAAACTATTGTCCTGAGACCATATTTAAACTTTAAACCAAAAAAATATCCTGAAATCTCCTTGACCAGTTAGTAATATGTGTCTTGAGTGTTGTGCTCTTCTAAGGTCTATATCTGTATAAGATCAAATTGACAAAGAGCAGCTTGAAAGATTACTTAGGAAATTTAGGAGGTAGTGAACTTATGCTCCTAGGGAGAAACAACTCAGGGATAATAGTTGTACAACTCAAAGAATATAATCAGGGCTGAGCCCCAATCGCGTAAGTGGTTGAGTGTGGGACTGCGGCCCGCAGGCTTGGCGGTTCAAATGCAGCGACAGCTCTCAGGAGCAGTGCTGGGTAGCTCCCATGACCATCAGAGGGCAGTGATGCCCCAAAACAAAAAACAAACAAACAAACAAAAATAATATAATCAGTGTGACTGAACTCTATATAGGAACTTTTGCGTTGATATGTTTTGCTGTGCATATTCTCAACAAAGACACAAATAACATTTAAAAGAAAATATTAAATAATAAAATAATGTATTATGTGAATATAGAAACCATTATAATACCTGGTAGTTTACATAGATGGGGAAAATCCTGAAGAAACCCTGGAACTTCAGAAAATGTGATTAAGTATTTTGTAAAAATCTTTTCTCTGTCCTCTCTACCAACAAATAAATAAAGAAGCATAAAAAAGTCTTCCGAGGCCATAGAGAGTAGAGCTTTATAACACAATCAGGAGTCAGAATACTTGGGTTTGATTCTTTGCTCTCGCTTAAGACTGTTAAAACTTTGTTAAAATTACACATCTATGCTTCAGTGATCTCAACGCAAAATGAGAATACCATAGTAAACAAGTCATAGTATTTTTGTCTAAGTAAAAGGTAAAGGTTAAATGCAAACAAAACACTTAGAATTGTGTCTAGCATATAGATGCTTAGATGTCACCATAATGTGGATTCTCTTTAGTTTGCTGAAAGAAATTGCATAGTCTATTATCTCTATAATTCTGATAAAGTGAATTACACTTTCACTAATAGTTTTATCCCATCTAGAGTCAGATTTTTCAGTTTAATATAATTATTTGTAGGAATTAAAAACCATTGAATTATTATCTATTGCTAGTACTTAAAATCGAGAGAGAAATCTAACTCAGAAAATTATGTATTAATGGAGGAAAGACGAGAAGTGCCTGAGAAGTTAAGGTATCAGATGGGCATATCAGAAGAAGGGTTTTTTAAGAAAAAAGAGGTCTGCGGCTTCTCTGGCCTAACTCAAAGGCCTGGGAACCGCCCAGGAGCTCAAGATGCCCTTGTCTGTCTGTCTGTCTCTCTCTCTCTCTCTCCTTCCCAAAAGTCCTTCCCTACTACCTCCAATAAAGCATATATTTGCTTTTCAAAAAAGAAAAAAGAGGTCTCAGAAAATAAGATCTTAAGGGGGGAAAAAGTGCCTCATCTTCCTTAATACCACAATTTTTCCTAGAGCTCAGACTATTTATTATTGTGTACTAAATAAGCAAAGGACTAAAGGACTATTGGCTGATATTTCTAAGGTTTTCAAATAATAAAAGCAATCTATGACTTTTACCTTCTAAAATAAAGTCAAAGAATTTTGACCTTCAGATTTTCTAGGAAATAAAATTCTTAAATAAATTGAGCTACAAAAAAATAAGCTGTATATTTCAACCCCAACAAATCTCATCTTTAGCCAGCTTTCTCTGCATCAGAATTATCTGATAATGTCATTTTGGATGAGCACACACTTAATCTATGCCACTTGACGTCAACTCAAGACCTATAGTGCTAAATGTTACAGGGAATGAAATAACAGAAATCAAAAGTTCCTTTTGGGGCTGAGCCCCGGTGGCATAGTGGTTGACTGCAGGACTGCGACCCACTGGCTTGGCAGTTCAAATCCTACAGCAGCTCTCCAGGAGCAAGGCTGGGCCTCCCACTCCCACCAGAGGGCAGTGATGCCTTAAAAAAAAAGTTCCTTTAGTTTTCTTTTGTGTGTACGTGTGCATGTGGTTAATGGTTTAAAAAAAAAAACTTCATAAGAGGAACAAAAACTACATATTAAATTCTAGTTGCTGAGGTTATGAAAAACAAAGATTACTTTTTGAAGACTGAGAACTAATGTCCTTATGGCAGTGAAAACTCCTTGGGGATCTGCAGTGTAAATACAACTTTACCTTTTATGGCATATAACAATATCCACATCTTTTCTGACATTAATGCTTAACTGCTCACATTATTTATTTTAAAAAAATTTATGTTTCAACAAAAGCATCAGTAGACTTCCCATTCTGCTGAATTTAAAAAACACCCTAAATGAATGGAGTAACACATAATCTACAAGGGTTTCATTTATTTGTGCCCTATATGATTGATCTAAATATCTATGTATGGAAGTTATATTAAACTGTAAATTAAATTAGAATTTTGATTTTTAAAATGTAGGACTAAAAGCAAATGAAATAACCTTTGTCTATCCTCTTAATTCTAGGTCAAACGAATCCTTAAATGATTATAATGTGCAAGTCTGTGGCTGAGCCCATTATAGATACTCATTTATGGTCATGTCGGTTTGTCTAACAGATTTCTTAAAATTCTACAGTGGAGTTCTTGTGGCCTAGTTGGTTACAAGTTGGGCTGATAACCAAAAGATCCACAGCTCTAACGACTAGCTACTCCAAAGGAGAAAAGTGAGTCTTTTTGTTTCTGTAAAGATTTACAGCTTTGGAAACTCACAGGAGGCAGTTGTGCTATGAATTGCAATCAACCCAATCATAGAGAGTATAGGGGACCCAAGATATGGCACTTGTTACTTAATGTCTGCCAACATAATGACTAAGCAAAAGTTAAATTGAGCTAAGTTATAAGTCAAACCTGATAAAGAAAGAGAACTACTTCAATGACTGTGACTTTGTGAACCATAGCTATTCATTAAGATTTATTTTTTATTGCTATACATTTCTTGGATTTCATATACTTACAGATAACAGGTGAACAGCATTATGATGATGCGTCTTCCTCACTTTGGTCATAATGAATATTGCTCTATTTTTAAATTTTTTTCAGATATTTGGGAAAAGGAATTATTAATAAAAAAGGAAATATATTACTTTACTTACTGAGTGGTGTTGTGTCAGGAGGTGGAAAATTTTCAGTAAAGTTGACATTGCATAAGTCTGTACTACAGCAGCAGAAACGGTATGTTCCATTTTGAATTGAGGGAGGGGTGGTGGTTACTACACATTCTTCATAGTGACATTCTTGAGGATCTCCAATGTGAGACCAGCATCCTACAAATCAATATTAGACACATTAGGAGCTTTATAAAGGTGAAAGCAATATAAGAATATAAGTACAAGCATGAAGGCTATAAAGTAGTTACATAAATATTCTTAAAATTTTAAATGATAATTTTATGGACATCCTAAAATATTTGTGACTTATGATCTAATAATTATAATTTATAAAATCAAGAAAATAATCAAATATGTATGTCCAAGATAAGAAATAACTTAGAAAAAACATAATGTCCAACAATGAAAGTAAAAAATAAATGAACAATGAATGTATTTAACAAAATTATGTGCACAGATTTAAAATACTTTGAGAGCTGAAGACACTAATCAGTTAATCATAACATTTAAAATGAGAAAAAATGGATTTGAGATTTATTTACATGCAAACACACAAATTCTTTAGATAGTATCATCTAACAACAATATATTTGAAAAAAGAAATACATACACATATATATACCATGAGGTACACAAAAAAGACACCTAAAGTAGATGTTAATCTTTAAAAAAATCAGAACTGGAGCTTCTTTTTTAATATTTTCTAAACATCATACACTATGAATATATTAACATCACAAAGATAAATTAAAAGTATTACTACTAAAGTTCCAGTTCATATATGCACAGGTATTTGCTTTGTTTTTAATGTCTCTGATCAGTGGCTACCTATACATCTTTTCTTATTAATACATTTATCTCTGTCTTGATAAAGTTTCTTTTTTTTTTTTTTGATAGTTCCTTTTAATAAAATGGTCCAACAAAAACAGTTCCTTTGGGCTGAGCCCTGGTGGCGTCGTGGCTGTATGGAGGACTGTGGCCTACAGGGTTGGCAGTTCAAATCCAGCAGCAGCTCTCCAAGAGCAAAGCTGGGCTTCCTACTCCCACCAGGGCAGTGAAGCAAAACAAAACAAGACAAAAAAAACCACAGTTTTTTCTAAGAGGATCTGCAGGGTCAGTTAAAATTCAGGCAAAGGGGGCTGAGCCCCAGTGGCGTAGTGGTTGTGCGCGGACTGCGGCCCACTGGGATGGAGGTTCGATTCCAGCTCCACAGAGCAAAGGCTGGGCCTCCTACTCTCACCATCTGAGGGCAGTGATGCCAAAAAAAAAAAAATTCAGGCAGAGGGTTACTGCAATTTTTTTTAATTCTTAAGGAGAAATATTGATAGGTTTCCTCAAAGTTTACAAGACTACCACAGGGCATTATTAGAAAGCAATTTTAATGAACTAAAAAACTACATCCCTTTTGTGGAGGATGATCACAGCAATTCAGAAAATGGAGAAGGTATGATTACTCTGTACACTAATGGTATACACTTGGTAATAACAAATGCCAAAGTACAAGCACAATGTAACATTGATTGTAATGGTTAAGGTTACTTGTGAACTTGGACAGGTAATGACAGTTATATAATCATCCTCCATTTTGTGAACTGATGTGGTTATCCTTCGCAAAAGTAGACAATGCAAAATGTTTTACATAACCATCATTTTTACATAAAAGCCTGATCTTTAAGGAGTGATGACTGGATGTAATAAAAAAAGTTATTAAAATGAGCCGATCAAAACAAAACCAAGAAACAATTGACCGTGTACATTTGTAGCTTGAAATGCACACATTTATAAAACATAATTTATTTTATTTCATTTTTAGTTGATAAGAATATGCAATAAAACATACATCAATTCAATAGCTAGTTCATACATACGTTTCAATGACACTACATTTCCTAAACTTGTGCTGCCATTTTCATGTTCTTTTTCTCAGCTGTTCCTCCCCATTAATATAAATCATTGCCCCCTAAAGTTCCTATTTACTCTTTTGTCAATTTGATCCCATGTGGATCTTAAGAAGATAATAAAGCTCAGACATTCTGGAAAGCTTTAATTTACCTCCTTTTAAGATAAACTTCAACTATATGAAACACAAAGTCAAGTCAGATAAAAGTAAGATTTACCTTGCTTTACAAGATTTATGTCCCCTTTTGATTTCTCCCAAAGCCCGTAGCAGGTGCTACCTTTTGAACATAATATTGTCCCATTTTCATGAGAGATGCGACTCTCACCAATCCCAGGGTCTTGCTGATAGGGATCTTTAAATGCACACAATCGTTCTTGATTCTGAGAAGCTAAAAAGAAACAAAGAATGGCAAATTAATTCATGGTATCCTTTGAAAATATAACTATATCAAATTTTATAAAATAAATACATTATAAACATTACTACTCAATCCCTAACAAGGCTTGGATTAGTGTTCATTGGTAAACTTAAACAAAGAGCAAATTTTTGGGAGTAGAGGAATGGGGAGCTGATAGTATTGGTGATTGTATAACTCCACTAGATGGGGTTGAACAGAATTGTACGTGAATAGCTATATTTGATTATGTATGTTATGTCAAATAAATCTATTATAAAATAAATTTTTAAAAGAATGAGCAAATTTTAAATTCATTCCTCTGATTAGAATTATTCTTAGAATTCTTTTTCCTCTTTAAATAGTTTGGGCATCTCAATTTTTAAAAATATCAACCAGAAAAGGTTCATGTTCGAGATCTCTGGGCAGCACAAAAAGTTTAAAAAAAATCAGATATGCATCTACTTAGCATTGCTTCAATGACAAGCATTTTAGTGCTGTCACTGATGATTTATTAGAATAATAATGCTAATGACTGAACTACTAAATTATATGATATGCCAATAAAACTATTGGGGGAAATAAAAATGACGTGTAAAAAAAATAAGAATGCTTTTCAACTTACAAAGGGTCCTTTACAAGTTTCTGGACAAATTGAGTTAAAGCATGGGTTCTTCGGATTTTTGTTTGTTTGTGGGCATCACTGCCCTCTGATGGGAGTGGGAGGCCCAGCTGTGCTCCTGGAGAGCTGCTGCTGGATTTGAACCACCAAGCCAGTGGGCCGGGGTCCTGCACTCAACTACTACACCATGGGGACTCAGCCCCGGCTTTATTTTTTTTTTAATTTTTTTTTTTTGTGTGTGTGTGTGTGGCATCACTGCCCTGATGGGAGTAGGAAGCCCAGTCTTGCTCCCTGAAAGCTGCTGCTGGATTCATACTGCCAACCCTGTGGGCTGCAGTCCCACATAAAACCACTAGGGCTCAGCCTAAAACTGCTCTTCTTAAAGAAGAAAACAATAATAACAAAAATACCTTCTTTCCCACATCTGTGTCTGCATTTCCTTCAAACTAAGCTGAACTGAGAATTAGAGCAATAAAGGTAAAATTAGAGAGGACTGAATCGGATCTTCATCATCCCTCAGTTTTGAAAACAATAAAGTGCTTTCTCAAAGCTAGACACAGAAATACTTTATAATCCAGCATTCCCAGTTAGGTACATATCCTAGATATGTAAGAAAAGGAACACAAAGATATGCACCATCCATGTACATGGCAATGTTATTCACAAAATCAAGAAGATGAACACAACCTAAATATTTAAATGTCCATCAACAGGTGGATAAATTGTAGTACATATACCCAACGAAGCACTGGGAAATAAAAACCTCACCGTCATCCAGTCAATTCTAATTCATAGTGACCCGATAGGACAGAGTAGAACTGCCCCCGTTAGTTTAAGAGATTAATTTTTCATAGGAGTGAGTAGAAAGTCTCCTCTTTTATTTGCAAAGTGGCTAGTGGTTTCAAACTAATGCTCTTGTGATTAGCTACCCAACCATTAACCTACTACACACCATCAGAGTTCCTTCAATGGAATACTACACAACGATAAAGAACGATGTTACACCTACAAAATACTTTACGGTACGGGTGACCTTCAAGGGTATTATGTGGAATGCATAAATCAAACACATAAGGATAAATATTGAAGGAGACCATTTTTTTAAAAAGAGCAAGGGTAGAAGATGAAACAGACTAGAAGTTCACCTAAATTTAAAAAATTACCAACTACATATATGTTCATATAACAATTTATGTTTTTTTTGGGGGGGGGCATCATTGCTCTCCGGCGGTGGGAGTAGGAGACCCAGCCCCACTGCTGGAATTGAACCTCCGTCCCAGTGGGCCGCAGTCCTGCACACAACCACTACGCCACCGGGGCTCAGCCCAACAATTTATATTTTTAAGCAAAGTACCTAACAGTAAAAAAATTAAAAACTCAAAGAAACACCAGTTTGCAAAACTGTACTCTTCAGTAATTTTGTTGTTTTTATAAAATAGTAATCACGTTTAACTGTGATTTGCATGATTGACAGTTCAAAACCACCAGTAGCACCTTGGGAAAAAGGCTGGTCTTTCTACTCGCATAAATAGTCTCAGTCTTACGAACCTACAGGGGGTGGCATTAAATCACATTACTCAATGACAGCAAGTCAGGGGTGGGTGCTTTTTTTTGGGGGGGGGGGAGTTTTTCTTACCACATTTCCTAAAGATATTAATGAATTATATAAATAATTAAGTTTGATCCTAGAAAGACTTAGAACAGCAATTTCCAATCTACTAAAGCTTCAACCAAGTGTATGCCCAGCATTGCTACAAGTATCTACAGGTACAACTGGTGATAAATATATCCACCAATAGTCACTTTGTTTTGTACATATATGCCATTGTGAGTAACAGAATGCCACTTTAATGTATTAGTAAATTCAGGAACAATAAAAGTTGCTCTTTAATTTTTAAATATATATTTTACATATTTTAAAAACAAGAAAGATAATGCAGTGAAGTTTCCCTCCTACTCATTTCCATTTGCATATCTAAAAGTTCCCTCATCTTGCCTCAGGAAACCACTATTCTTAGTTATTTAGGCATTCTTCCAAAGTTTATCATTAGATATTTTCTAAATCAAGAGGTTCTCACAGGCAGATGTTATAAAATTTTCTGTTAAAAAGGACTTATTGGGGGGTTGAGCCCCGGTGGCGTAGTGGTTGTGCACGGGACTGCGGCCCACTGGGACGGAAGTTCAATTCCAGCAGTGGGGCTGGGCCTCCTACTCCCACCACCAGAGAGCAGTGATGCCCCCCCCCCCAAAAAAAGGACTTATTGGGCTGAGCCCCGGTGGCATAGTGGTTGTGTGGGGGGCTGTGGCCCACAGGATTGGTAGTTCATATCCAGCAGCAGCTCTCCAAGAGCAAGGCTGGGCCTCCTACTCCCACCAGGGGGCAGTGATGCCCACACACACACAAAAGGACTTACCATTATTTCTTTAGAGAACCTACAAGTAACCATTCATTCCTGGCATTGCCAAAGTAAAGAAACAACCCCCCACCACCAACACCAAAGAAAAAAGTCACTGCCAATGAGTTCATTTAGCTCATAGTGACCCCCTTGGACAGGGAAAACTGCCCCGGGGTTCCCAGGCTCTAACTGTGGGAGCAGAAAGCCTATCTTTCTTTCACATGGGAGCTGGTGGCTTTCAAATTGCTAACGTTCCAGCAGCCCACCATGCCACCAAGGACTTCCCCGAGAAACTACAAGTGGCTTCAGAACCAAGGTGAACCAAGGTTTAAACCCTAAATCTCTCACTGACCTGAGTTTCTTCATTTGTAAAAAGAAAATTCCAAAAGGGATGCTGTGAGGATTAAATAAGGTGATAATTATCTAATGTACTTAGCACAGTCTATGGGAATATTATTAATTTCACCCACTGTGATTATTTTTAATGTTTTTTTTAAAGATTATGCTGAATTATATAATTCATATAAAAGCAAGCAACCCAAAAAAAGACTCTAGATTGTTTATGGATACATATATCATGTTACAACTGTAATTTTTTTTACAACTGTAATTTTATGAATTAGAAACAGTACTAACTTCAGGAGAATGGCAAATTGTGGGAAGAAAGATGATGAAATTAAGACGTAGAACTTCAACTGATGTTTACATATTGAAAAATTTTTGCACACACATAAACTCACAACAAATTAAGTTAGTGGCCTATGCTTTGCCCTGAGCTAAAGTTGTTTAACACAGAACCTGGTATGCTTCTGAAGATCTCAATAGTACTTTAAAATTGATACCAAGATGCTTTTTAAAAATAGTAACTTGCGCTGAGCCCCAGTGGTGTAGTGGTTGTGCGCGGGACTGTGGCCCACTGGGATGGAGGTTCAATTCCAGCTCCAAAAGAGCAAAGCCTGGGCCTCCTACTCCCACCACCAGAGGGCAGTGATGCACCCCCCAAAAAAAACCCAAAAAACAAAACAAAAATAATAACTTGCAAAAATAAATTTATATTTTTACTTGTTTTATTACTATTTCTTCCTTTTAAAAAAAATTTAATGGCCCTCATATGTATAAATTAAGAAGATTTGGTAGCGAAATAGTTAAGCATTCAGTTGTTAACTGAAAGTTAGGCTGTTTAAACACAACAGCCATCCATCCTATTGAGAGAAATAAGTAGCAATCTATTTCCTAATATTTGGTGTTGGAAACCCTCTAGGGAAGTTAGTTCTATTCTGTCTTAAGGATCTCTGTCAATGAGAATGGACAGTGATGGGTGGATAGATATAAAGTGGTCAGGATAAATTAGTTATACTACTGCCTAATTTAATATCACAGGAGCCCTGATGGTGTCGTGATAATGCATTATACTGTGGTCTGAAAACTTATCAGTTTTAAATCATCAGCCACTTTTGAAGGAGAAAGAAAGATCTTTCTATTCCTGGAAACAGTTACAGTCTCAGAAGCTAACATGACAGTTCTACCTTGTCCTGTAGAGTGGTTATGGGTTGAAAATGACTGGATGACAATAAGATTGGCTTTTTTACTGTAACATAACCGATGTTGAGATCCATCCTGTAGGGTTATACTTAAAATTTTTATTATGTTTACACCTGACAAAGAAAACAGTTCTAATAAATGGTCACCAGATTTAAAATATTTTCTGTTATTATAAAAAATCAGATTGCATATGCTACATTGTGAAATGGATGTCTCTGTACAATATATACCGAGATCACAAATTACTACCAGGTTCTGATACACTGGCTAACATATACTCATGCTGTGTTAGATGATACAGGAGATTGTAAAGTATGTATTTAACAACTGTCATAGGCTCAGTTTGTTCAATAAATAATTATAAAACACCTTCTTTGTGACAAATGTGTCAGATATTGGGGGAAAATCAGCTAACAGGATTATTATCTTAGGTAGAAAGAATTAAATAGACATGATAGATACAGATGCAAACCTCAAATGTAAGGTTATTATTCTAGCTCAAAGTGTTATACTAGAAGGCATGATTAATCCCATTCACTATTTTGAGTTAGCTACTAATACTATTTGCTCTGTGCATGTATGTGATAAATCTATTCTGAAAAAAAGGGACGTGGCTGATACTGCTATACTTCATTCAAGAAAATCATGTAGTGTGCCATCAAGTTGATTCAACATTTGGTGACAGTAAAGAGCTGCCCTACATGGTTTCTTAGGCTACAATCTTTATGGCAGACAAGATAGCAAGGTCTTTTCTCCCACTGAGTTAACCTTTCAGCTAGCTACCACTTTACTACCATGACATCAGGTTCCTTCACAAATTAACTTGTTTAAGAAAGAAAGGGCTGAGCCCAGGTGGCGTAGTGGTTGTGCACGGGACTGCAGCCCACTGGGATAGAGGTTCAATTCCGGCTCCCAGGAGCAAAGGCTGTGCCTCCTATTCCCACCACCAGGGCAGTGATGCTTAAGTAAAAAAGAAAAAAAAAGAAAGGGGGGGGGGAGTAAAGAATATAGGTCAACTTAATCACTTTTTGTAACCATTTTATTGGGATCCCTACATCACTCATCACAATACATACATATACTGTGCCAAGCAATCATTTTAAATTATCATAGAGAAATGTTCATACTACTCTGCACCTTCTAAGAGATACCCATACAGAGAGCTATGTAAACTCCACCTTACACTGACTGACTACCTGGTTAGCTACCATTTCATGTGTGACAACTTAAAAAAGAATTCTCTGGCAGCACTTCAAATAGCTAGGTCCCAACACAAATATGTCGGCAGCCCCTGCAACAACCAGGCCACAAGACAACAGCACCAATCAGCTGAAGAATGACTTGTCCTGTTGTTGCTTTTTCTCAACATCTTGGCCCAATTACTGAAGGTATGGGCTGAAGGCAGAGTGCTGGTGGGACAGTGCAAGGCCATGGAAAGGCAGGAGGGTGCTGAATAGAGGCTGGGAAATGTGAAGTGTCAAGAAAGTAGGTGGAGGGAGATAGGAAGGACAGGGAAGGGGGTTAAGTGGGAGTTGGGGTAGGCAGACTGAGAACAAATAAGATCCCCCACCTAGGGCAGGTGATAGGCGGCAGAGGGTAACAGGTTCCCTAACCACAACTGACTACCCTTACTCCCATGGACTCTGCAGTGGTAAAGAGATGTGGTGGAGAAGAGGGATCTGTGCACAATGTGCATCTCAGATGCCAGGGGCATTCTATCATGTGGCTATAGTCCCATTTTTGGAGACCATTATCTGATAAGAAATAGGAATGAAATGAGATTAAAACCTGACCTTAGTAGGGGGTATAAATGGGAATACTATCTTTGCTTAATGGTTATCTTGACTACAGTTTCTTATCACGGATGTACGTTAAAGGAGGGGGCAGAAACAAATAAAAACTGCTTCTAGATAAAGTGACCAGATTTTAAGTGGGACACCACTGATGGAAGGGTAGGGGGAGGGGGCGGTTCTTGATTAAAAATTTGGTCTATATGGTCTATTGGTCTATTTGGTCTATATGGAGCAACAAAAATTTTCAAAGAACGCAAAAATAGTGTTGTAATATATTCATTTAATTTTAAAATGCCACGGGACGGCTGGTCACCTTATCTTAGGATGACCTGGGGGAAAGCCTGACTGATTAATAGGAGGCTTCTGCTCACTGGAAA